>JAMQGT020010513.1:0-36068 GCA_024447675.2 Pterophyllum scalare
GTATTGCTAGGTGCAAAAAATGCAAGAAAGAATAATGTGTGAAATAAAGATGATCTCTCGCTGCCTTGCACCAGTCCCCCAGTCGCAGATACGTGCTTACTCAAAGTAGTACTATAATCCGAGCCTTTGCACCGTGAGAAAATCTTTCCATTAGAAGAATTTCTGAATCCATGAATTAGATGATGGTACTATTTTTTTCAAAATGTATCTATTTAGTGCATGCATTTACCAAACTTCAATATTTACTTTAAAATATCTCTTCATGACCATAAAACCTTGCATACAGTATGTGTATGGGTATGTGAAGAATAAAATATGTGGAAGAAGATGAAAACAAATGTTTGTTGTATCAGTCTGAGCTGGTCAAAACTGGACAGGTGAGCGGCATTTTCTTGTTCTGCATTCATTAAGTCATCCCAGTCTGCTTTGGAATTACTGCTGCTGACACTGCTGCTTTGCACCCTGCTCAGTTTCTCAAAGCATGTAACATTTAAAAAACTGTCAAAAACCTTGCTATCATTTAACTGAAAATCTGAAACTTCCTTGCAGCTAGTGTTACATGTTAGATACGGTGAGGCAGGTGATGAGAAGCGTCACCGCTGAGGCATCTCCTTGGGCACTGATGAAAAGCAGTATATCTTCCAAACAGTTGCCAGCGGTATTATTGCTTTTCTCTTAACTTAGCTTTGATAAGGTGTTAATTTTCCTTGTGCAGTGCCTGGAGCTTTTTTCCCTGATATTTGACACTTTGTGCTTTTCGGTTACTTTTACTATTTGCCAGCCTCTGCTGATGTGACTACATCAGTGTACAATAGCTAAGCTACATTTACACCCTTCAAATACGTCAAAGGATGATGCCTGATCACACTGTGCCTGCATTATGAGCCTCTAATAGAAATCTTCCCATGCGACATCAGTGATGCCTGCAGCCCCACCAGAAATCACAAAGTGTTAGACACATTTGGGTCAAATATAAAATTCAAGCTTTCAAGTCAAGATTATCTTTAATCTTCCGGGCCGGCTGGGCATTTCTAAGCTATCTAGTCCATGACATTTTTTATGTATGCATTTATTTTTCCTCATTCCCAGTTTATCAATTAAGAAAACACACATCAAAGGAGAATTGCTGCTGAGAGTTTGACAGCAAGTATGCTGAAAAAGCCCCAACTTGCCCAGTGATTCCAAAAATATCACCACCAGACTGGGGTCAATATATGCATACTGTAGTACTGCTTATGACTTACATTCTTTTATTCAGTTTAATCTATAAGTGTAGTGTGTTTTCCTTGGTGTTTATTCTCATTTATATTGTTTAATTGTATCCTGAGTGTTAATAAACACAGAAACATGGGAATTAGTGGGGCAATGTAAAAATTCAGATAGTTTATTACCAGTTACACAAGTTTTCATTATTTTACAGCTGTTTACAAGTAACCACCAATTTCAATTTTGTTTAGAGAAAGCCTGAAATGCTACACTGCCAATAAGCCTCAGGGGGTCATTGCGATGCAGAAAAAGACAGTAAGTGGCACAAATTCCAGCTATAGGAACTTAACTGTGGAGAAAGTGCAATGCCTAATGTTGGTGAATTATCCATATTTGACTCATAATCCAAAAGCAAATTGAATTGAATTGTCAGTTTTCTCTCTTTTTGTTGAATGATTGGATGCCCCAAAGTTTTGCTGTACAGGCCTCTTTTAATCTTGAATCAAACAACCAGAGATTTTCAAATGCATTTCCAATTTTATATATATATATATATATATATATATATATATATATAAAGACTGAAATCAAAGAGACACTCTGGCTAAGGAAAGAAAAAATACTGCAGAAAAACATGGCCACCAATAACAATTAATGCCACTTTGCAACTCTATTAGGCAATTGGATGCATAACTTTATTGGCACATATAGTATGTGTTATGTTTTAGTGCTGTGAATGGTCTTATAGAATTCACTTCTGTGTGACAGATTTGAAGACTGGAGACATGAAGTGATATGTCAGTTACCCAAAATGTTTTTATTTCTCAAATGTACCAATAATTGTAAAATACAGTTCTTATTTACTAAGACTGATTTGCAACAGCTCTCTTGTTACCTAAGCAGGTGGGTGTATGGCTCACTTTAGAAAGAATCACAGTCGCCTTAATATGCACAGTTTTGAAGGAAATGAAACCCTCTGGCAACAATCTACATTTACTGCTCCCAATCCCCTTCTCTTATGTATTTTAACACACTCATTTACCTCAAGCGTTCCACCTCATTGGTTTGGCAGACCTGACACCGTCAGCTCTGTAGTGCTGAAAGAACCTCCACTTGCAAACATAGTGCATGCTTGCAAAACTCCCATAGTGGCAAAATGAAAGCATGGTCTATGGAAAGAAAATTGGCCAGGGTTGCAAAAAATACTCTTAACAACAACAGTCTTTCTCCAGATGTCTCTCCTGTGTTAAAACCATTTGAAGTGTGATCGGGTAGGACGTATCAGCCTGAGGCTATGTGATGTTGGGCTCAGATGATATCTGAACAATTATGGTCCAAGTTGACATTGGTTTGAGAGCATTTTGCAAGTCAGTCTATTGTTTTACTTCTTACAGTGTGCATAATATATATATATATATATATATATATATATATATATTTAAAAAACTGAAGTTGCATCTGCAACTATCGTTTTTTGTTTTGGTTTTTTTTCTGTTTTGGTTTTTAGCGCATTTTAGATGAGTATACCTTGATGTTAGTGTTACTTGACCAATACAACCACAAAGTCACCTGGTGAGGTTTAAGGAATGATGTACCAGTGAATCTAGATGGCACTTTGATATGGAGAAAACCACCAGTATCATACACACCATTTCAGCTGTCATTGTCTCTACACATGCTTTTCTTTATAATCCCGGAATGACTTCACTAACACACACATCATCAAAGGTGGTATGCATGATTGATAAGGGAGCATTATGCAGTCTGTCATTTTTCTTAGTGGGGGGGGGGGGTTGCAGGGGGCTGAAGTTTATCCCAATAGTGTGTTAGCCTTGCAGTAGTTTAGAAAGCTAACCAGATATTTGCAGGGCTAACTTAGTGAGACAGACAACAATTCACAGTTAGATTTACATGTACAACCAATTTAGAATCACCAGTGAACCCAACAAGTGAGGCTTTGGAAGACACCAAAAGACACAGACCGAAAATCCGTCCTGTGCATAAAAACAACAATCAAGAACAACCAGACAATAATACCAACAACACACTAAAGTAAACGATGCATCACAAATCTAACCAACTGTTCAGCTGTGACAGGTAAACCCCTGCTCAGCACAGCCACACTGTGAATATAACCACCCAATGAAATTTGCTGCCTAAGGGATGTTTGTGACTTTTCATCATGATCAATCAGCAGTTTTTTTGTAAACCTAGTGGCATTTTTATCAGACGTTTTTATAATTTACTAAAATGTTTCAAGTGACTATTAAGCTATTAAACCATAATAATTCAATGAACAGACACAGTTTGACATCTTCAAGTTAAAAAATTCATAGATACCTGTTTGCATATTATGTCACGGTGTTGCTGTGTGGCTGAATGAGGGTGGACCCAGAATGCAGGACTCAGAGGAAGAATTGAACTTAAAGGTGTTTTATTAAAGGAATGACAGGGACAATAACCAAAGCCATAGAGGGCTAAACAGTCGCTGGAACTAAATATAAACAAACGACCAGGCAAGAAGACATACAGCAGAGATACAACAACACAACAAAGAATAGAGAAAAACTGAGGGCTTAAATACACACACTAGGTAATCAGGGCAAGTGGAAACAGCAGGGAACAACAGGTGAAACAAATGAAACTAATAACACAGCGGAAGCAAAACTAAACACAAAGTACAGGGAACACGACTGTCAAAATAAAACAGGAAGTAACCCAACCTGGTATACGCAGACTTAACACCTCAGAGGACTGGCTCACAGAGGGAAGCAAACAGGGGTCTTGACACGGGGAGACAGACACAAAGAGAAACACTGACACAGGAGCACAAAGACACGGGAAGACCAGAACACAGGGAAATTAGAATAACCACCAAATAACGATAATAACTACAACCAAAAACAGAATACAAAACTACAACAAAACAGAACTCCACAAAAAGAACACAAAACACTTGGCCACCGACCCAGGACCACGACATGTTAATCTAGAAGTTTGGACATTTTATGAAACATAAAAAAAATAAAACCTTTAGCCTGATTGTGCATGCTGCGTCACAAATCTAAATGGCAAATGTATATATTTTGGGCCTAGCTTACTTTGCTACTACATAATTTTTTTTGTTTGCTACTGGGAACTTTAGACCAGCTTATTTAGCTCTTTTTAATGCTGATGTCAGATATGCAACCTAATTTAAGCTTGCATATCAGATTTTTGAGATACACATCGCTGACGTTTTGGCACTTTGAATATCAATGTATGAGCACAATGTGTGTAATTTTAACTATTTTCCACCAAAATCGTTTTTAATGTATTCATTCTGAAATCAAGACAGAAGACAATTCCAGAGATGATTCCAGACAATTTCTGGTCAGAGGTCAGTGTACTCAGAAATGTTTGAAGCATTTGCTTTTGTCCTTGTACTGTGCATCCGTCTCTCTTTGCAAGAATCCACAATAGTTACTCATCATTCCTGGATCCCTGATGTTGGTTTTCCATCGCTTTTGTATCTTGATTAAATCTTTGCCCATCGCTGACAGATTTGATGAAAAAAAGTCAAGAGGAGAATGTAAAAAGTGCATCTTCAGTAACGTCCTGACATTCATTACCGCATATGCTTTCAGCATGTCATTCACAAGCTCAGCATAATTCTTGGTTCTGTGTTTGCCAATAAAATTCTGGAAAACCTCTACGAATGTTTCCCATGCTGCTGATTCGGTTGGCTTCAGCTTCCTCTAACTCGCTGACAAGCATCATTTCACAGATTTCAGGACCCACAGGAACACCTTGCGTAATTTTGGCTTCACTTTTCTGGACACCAAATCTGTTTCTTAAAAACTTAAGCGCATCCCCATTTCTGGCAAGTCATCCTAGCTGTCCAACATGCATCATAGTTTATTAAATGTGTCTCACATAATGAGAAAAATCCATGTTCTCAGGTTTGTACAAACTTTGCACTGGTGCTGTATGTCAGTATTATTTTCTGGTAAAGCCTGAAATAGCTCAACAAGTATTAGATGGACTGCAAAGACATTTGATACATCCATGGTTCTCAGAATATGATTACCTCTGACTTTAATATTCTGTGACCTTCCACTGGTGGTAATGATACGAAGAAAACAAGGAAAAGTCTGTATCTTCTAAACATCATTTTCATGGTGTCTAAAAAGAGGAAAAAATCTTTTAGAATAAAATACGTGTTGCCCTGTGAAATCATCATGGGTCAGCAAATCCAAAAGAACGAAAGCAAAACAAAGTGAATTGTACCTGGGTTATGAGGCCTCATGTAAAAGACTTACAGTATGATGGCTCTGCACCTACTAAGTGCACATCCCATTATTTATGCCAAACAAGAAGCAAACTCAGGCCAGAATGGGTACATTTAATTCCTCAGCTGATCATGAAGATGGATTCTATTTACAGCCTGCACATGAGAAAACTGAGAAAGATGGAGCAGCCAAGGAAAAAGGAGACACAGAAACCAAGAGAGAGGGAACAGTTTCAGGGTGATGGAAGGCTTTATTTGGTCATTCTGACAAACCTCATTATAACCGCGATGGTGCAAAGCCAGGAAAAACTCTCTTGTTGAATAAATAGCACTTTCTCTCCTTCACAGTTCATGTTTCCATCTTTAAAGATGGTAGTCTTATAGATAAGGTGTGGCCTACTTGTTAGCAAACTAACACAGATATTAGGTCTCTAAAGCTTTTAGGGTGGTGTGCAGTCCTGCTAGTATTCCAGCTGGGCTGTAAATCCAAGTACAAGTGGAGTTTGTGTATGCTGTGTTAGTATTGGTCCAATGGGAAGAGGTATGATGAACTTTTGTAATTCTACTGCTACACCTACATGATTGGTTCTTCAAAATGATTGAATGCTTACATGTATACACTTGAGTACACAGAGCATCAATTTTTCTTTTCTTTGTTTTTATATTTGTGCTGTTTGACAGCTGAACCAAAAACATATTGACACCAGCAAGCTGTCATTTGTTATACTGAAACACAGAAATACACAGACTTGACAACATCCTTAATACAAAAAATGTACTCGGTTACCTCTCTTAGCACCCCACAACACAAAACTTTTTCAGGTTAGATACTTGCATCTTGAGATCTGGCACCAAACTACCACTTGTCAGCCCAAGCTTGAAGTATGAGCCTTACCATTTTGAGATTTATAAGTGCAATTTTTCAGAACATGAATGTAATATAATTTTAGTGATGTGGGTATCTTATTGTCTTGCAGATAGGGGTATGAGAACATAAATTTGCAATACTTTGTCCTGGGTTTCATGTCCTGGTTATGTAATTCTGTCTTTTGTAGAGTGTACAAGATACATCTCCTGCATGCACTGGGGCACATCATCAGTGATGTAACCTGGGGTCAATGAGTGTTTCAGGTCTTTTTAACATCACATACCCTGACCAAGGCGACCTAGTCAGGGTTGATCACACCCCAACTTGTGTCCCAGCAGCAACTGCCCATGGATCTGCCCTCTTTATCAACATCCACCTTGTGGCTTTCTCTGCAGCTTCACTCACAGATTTAATGGCCTTCTTCTTAGCCATTCCTATTAGGTCCAGTTGCCTGAGGACTTTGCAGAGTGAGTGTCCTGCAACGCCTCTGCAGCCCACCTATACTGGCCCATAATAAGTCTTCCAGCCCCACTGCCAGCACTTCTCAACTAGTTCCTGGTACTTTGAGTGCTTTCTCTTATTGGCCTCTTCCATTTGCTCTTCCCAGGGCACTGTGAGTTCCAGCACGATAAGTTGTTTTGTTCCCTCTGAGGTGATGATCATGTCTGGTCAAAGTGACATGTTGACAGTGTTCTGGGGAAACCTCAGCTGCTTTCCCAGATCTACCTGAAGCTGCTAGTCAGAGGTTGTGTGGAGGAGACCCGATCTTATCTTCTGGTGTTGGCGGGGTTCCTCTCCAGCTTTGACAAAGCAATTTCCCTCTTCGTGGCAAGATGGTATTTGCTGGCACTGATAGCGCTGGCTATGCTTTTTGCAACCACCTTGAGCACTTGCTCATGGTGCTGATGATAGTGACCTTCCACAAGGGCCTTAGGGCAGCTACTCAACAGGTGTTCTAAAGATCCTTTTCCAGAGCATAATAGACAGTCAGGAGTATCACTCTTTCCCCACACATGGAGGTTAGTCAGACTTAATAGGACATCATAGACAGCCTGGACAAGGAAGCAGATGCGGTGGACGTCAGCCTGCATGATGTCAGACCAAGTGATCTTGTGCTGTGATACGCTCTACCATTTTGTCCATGCTCCCTGCTGCCTAAGTCCTACCACTGTGCATACTCACGCTTCCTCAAGGCCTGCTCGGACTTCTTCCTGGATCAGAAGATGTCTCTCAGGCTTTGCTCACATGGAATGGAAAAATCTAATGTTTGTAATATGTTAAATATCCATGTGTGAATATTGCTCATGCTAGTAAGCAATGTGGAACTGTTGGAGACTGGTTCTGAAAGTGCTAATGGTAAGATTGTTCAAGTAAAGAGTGAACTGCGAACACCAGAATACTGATGTTTAGGTTATTTTTAGATTCTTTGGTAAAAAAAAAAAAAAAATTAAATTAAATTAAAAAAATCTTTATATTTTCTTATTCATTCACCCCTAAAAATAAATAAATAATTACACCAATACTTCTGAGGAGTCAGGCAGACTTTTGCAGTTAACTTAAGAAGGTAGCCACTGTCCCACATTGTGACTGCTGCTTATAGCTACAAGGTTCTACAGACATTCCACATGAGTATATTGCTGCTTCATTAAGTGACATTCGGTGTTAGAGGACCTCCAGTGTATTCTGCTAGGAGGAAATCACAAGCATTTATCACCTTTTAAGGAATGGTCCTCTTGAGAAAATAGCCTGGTATTTGAAAAAGAGTACTTGAAATCACTATGCATACTCTGAATAAGGTGCCAGAACTGATCCTCAAGTGTTTCACCACAATTTTGTTGAAGAAGCTTTGATTTTTTTAATGTATTACATCTGGAATTTAATAATGTCCAGTTGAGGCTGCCATGTACAAGGCTAATCTGACTGCCCAAGCAATATTGTCTGCTCTCTATGATACGTCTAGAAAACTGATGTTCTTGAGAGAAAAGTTCAGTGTGCAAAAAACACCAGTTGCTCTATATATATATATATATATATATATATATATATATATATATATATATATATATATAGACACACACACAGACCTCTTATAGTCTATCTTTACTTTTTCACTCAATACATTTCTTCTGCTGGCCAGTTCGTACTCTCAAATGTGGGTTTTCTTGCTGAGCTACACTCTTCAGTGAGCATCTTATAGTGTGTTTTGGTGACATCCAACTCTAAAAGTTTTTAGTTAGCTCAGTTTAACTCGTAGGACATTCTGAAGGCTCATGTAACATATTTTACTGCCGTGGAGGAATTAAATTCATGAAGACTGAAAATGAGTTCAAAATTTCTTTACTGCAGAAAAGAGCTAAGGAGAAAATCTGTCAAATACGCAAGAATTACAGCTGTCACAGATGATGAGCTCTGAAATACAGTCTGAAAAATACTGTCATAGAAAATATTCTTGACTGCTTCCAAGAGCCTGAAAGGAGAAAGTATGAATATGTGGCTGATTATCAAACTAGAAATGCGTGTTTCTGGTATTATCATCTTTCATGATCCACTTTTATTAGAGAAATTCATTAGAAATCCATGTTAAGGACTTTCTTCCCCTCATATTAACAGTATTTTGGGGGAAATTTCCCTACAAAACTAGAGTCAAAGCCCCTTTCTCAAACACAGATGTTGGTAATGGGGTTGGTTCTACAATCAGTGCCATATTCAAGCCAATATGGTAATAAGCTCAGTTAAAAATGAGTAAAGATTTTATCATTTATCAAATCATTGACTCATTAGCAGTTTCTGAAATATGAGCCTGTTTCAGTTTCCTCCGATAATGTTCAACAACCTTTTTTTGTGAAAACCAAAAGATAACATAATTTGATGCCTATAGCTTTTTGCATGGATTGGTACATTTCACTCCATCTTTTGTGGTGCTAAGGCCACAGCTGAGACTTGGAAGCAGGAGCTGTGTGTCCAGTCGCTGAGAACAATGTACTGCACAAGCCTCAGTGCTTGTTTGTTTATCCTACCTTTGGACCTACCCTTGTTAGCTGATGCAAAAGACAACAGGATAGCATTTTTCATGGCTGGGTTGCATCCATCAGACCCGTTAATAACCTTGTGTTTGTAGAGGCGATGGAACTCAGAAATATCCTTTTACTGCTACATGTCTCTGGTACTGCACTGAATGACAGCAAATAACCAAAAAGACCACAAGAAAAACAAAAGCCAAGAGTTGATGTGTAATGTGTAGACTATGAGAAGAAAAAAAAAAGACGAAAAAAAATGCTATTTCTACTGTTCAACTTTCAAATGTGCAGTCCACTGTTTTTGTAACAACAAAGAAAAGGTGGAAGCACTCCAAATGCAAATGTGAGGTTCAGGAACTGCATCTACTGTGATCCTGGTTGGTGGACTGATGTTTTAAATAATTTTTAATGTATATAGTATTGTGTGGTTTTCGCTCCTTTTTTTAGGTATTGTATCTGTCCTACATTATATGGTATTGTGTTCTCTGCACTGTTGTTCTGCGTAGTCGATCACTACAGACCTCCAGACTATATGTGGCCTTTAGATTAGATCGGGAAGAGCGTGTAGAGAGCTTCATGGAATGGGTTTCCATGGCTAAGCAGCTGTATCCAAGCCTTACATGCATGCTTAATGCAAAGCATTGGGTGCGGTGGTGTAAAGCACGCCGCCACTGGAATCTAGAGCAGTGGAGACATGATCTCTGGAGTGATGAATCACACTTCTCCATCTGGCAATCCAATAGACAAGTCTGGGTTTGTCAGGGGAATGGTACTTGTCTAACTGCATTGTGCCAAGTGTAAAGTTTGGTGGAGGGGGGATTATGGTGTGGGGTTGTTTTTCAGGAGTTAGCCCCGCCTCCTTAGTTCCAGTGAAAGGAACTGCGTACCAAGACATTTTTGGACAATTTCATGCTCCCAACTTTATAGGAACAGTTTGGGGATGGCCCTTTCCTACTCCAACATGACTGCACACCAGCGCACAAAGCAGCTCCATAAAGACATGGATGAGCAAGTTTGGTGTGAAAGAACTTGACTGGGCTGCAGAGTCCTGACCTCAACCTGATAGAACACCTTTGGGATGAATTAGAGTGGAGACTGAGAGCCAGGCCTTCTCGTCCAACATCAGCATCTGATCTCACGAATGCACTTCTGGAAGAATGGGCAAATTTTCTCATAAACACTCCTAAACCTTGTGGAAAGCCTTCCCAGAAGAGTTGAAACTGTTTTAGCTGCAGAGGGTGGGCTGACATCATATTAAACCACATCGATTCAGAATGGGATGTCACTCTCAAGTTCGTATGCATGTGAAGGCAGACATTGCCAGAGCCCAAAAGGGGCAGATTGTATTTGACAGAGCTATTGAATAAATTTATGGCCTGAAGATACAAAAAGGGAAAAATACGGACAGAGAGACAAAATAAAACAAACAAAAAAAACCTCGAAATCCAACGTATATCACCACATCTGTCAAAGAGTGGTGGTTCTGTTCTGTCTTAAAAACTACTTAAACGACATTTCATCATTCAGCAGGAAAACAATCATGAGGCCAAAGCCAGTTTTTCATGGTGAAATGGTGAAATATCCTCAGCTGACCTCAGTCACCTGATCTCAATCTGTCACTTGAGCTACATTTCAGCTGCCGTAGAACAGATGAAAGGCAAGACCCCACAACAAGAGCTTAAGATAGCTGCAGCGAATGCCTAAGAGAGAATCACAAGGCAAGATACAGATCTGCT
The DNA here is from genome assembly GCA_024447675.2 of Pterophyllum scalare. Classification (NCBI taxonomy): domain Eukaryota; kingdom Metazoa; phylum Chordata; class Actinopteri; order Cichliformes; family Cichlidae; genus Pterophyllum; species Pterophyllum scalare. Next base: position 11,098 of record JAMQGT020010513.1, read on the forward strand.
GTATGTGTACGATTCAAAAAAAAAAATCCAGGCAGTTCTTGACTGCAGAGTTTTCCACAAAATATTAAATATTTAGGGATCTTCTATTAAAAGAGCTGTATCACCAGCACAGCATAAACCTATTCAAATTAAAGCTAAGACTTGGCATTTTAATGTAGCATCCATTATTTTTATTTCAAATTGAATGTGCTGAAGCACAATGCCTAAAAAAACAAATGTGCAACTCTTAAAATACTTCAGGCTAGGAATGTATAAATTTCACAAAAAGGCTGCAGTGCCTCTTCGTATATTACTCTTGTTGCAATTACGCACAGAGAATGCATAATGGCATAGCTAAAAGCAGACATCAATAAATATACAATTAGTGTTGATGTTGAATTTTTTTAAGTTGTAACTTTTTCTCCAAGACTCCACGTGGTGAGACAACAAGACACACACTATGTAGTTAAGCTGAGTGTTCTGCTTCTCTGACTCATTTGCTAGGTAAATTGAACAGTTTTCTATAGTTTTGGTCAAAGCCTTGTGCTTTGACTACTTAATTTTATGAATAAACTCGTGCTAAATTTAACATGCTAAACTGTTAAATCTTGTGTGGAATTAGCCATCAGGTAACTACAAGAGTGAAAGAAACCTCTATATCATATCATATAATTTTATAGGCTCTACTTTTTATTAGAATGGAAAGGAAATAAATTCCAGGGATCATAACCCAAAACATCAAAATAGTTTTAGTTGTCATCCCAATAATAATTCTAAATCCTCCAGATCCATCTCAATTTACTTTGTGCTTGTAAGGTTCGGAGCATGTGGGTGGACCTGTGAGGTTAAAGTGAGATGTGCTTTCCATCTTCAGCGTGACAATATTGAATGCATGGAGAGAAAAAAAACTATGGGGAAAAAAAAACTAATTGTCTGACCTTTATCGACTCCTCTGGAGGAGACGCACGCCAGTGTGCATCATCCCTGCTTACATCCGCATAATTAACGTCAATCGATCCGACTCTTCTTTTTCTCTTCCTTGATTGGGACTGATGTGCAAAGTTGGGGAGTGACAGCTGTCGTGAAAAGTGACACAAGGCAGATTCATTACCAAGTGAATCAATAGCACTGCTTACAGGCAAAAAAAAAACAAGCAATCCAAGGAAAATCCATCGCCACTTAGAAACGGAACTGGGATATCAATCAAAAGCCCTATTGACTATCTTTATTTGGATATCAATGACTTTGCTCAACACATTGATTTTGTTATGTTGCCTTTCTTTGGCTAAACACTTAATTGTCAGATGAAGAAAGATGAACATGTTGCAACCCACAGTGATTTAGAAAACATCCTGTTCTAATTGAAAACCGGAGAGCGACTTTATTGTGCTTTATTGCGTGGAAGTGGACAATACTTTCAAGCATCTTAACACTGCTAACCTTAGCCAGTATCTAATATCTTATTTTGTATGTGTGACGTTTACTTGTTCTGAACTTGAAGTCAAACACTGAACATTTAATCATAATGTAAAGCCTGCAGACTGCTCCAGTATCACAGTAACTCATAATGCTGGAAAACCTATATAGACCCTAATCCAGGATTTTGCCACCTAAGGGGCCCAACTGCTTTATTTCCTCCCAGGAGCCCAACACCTTCTTCACTGTCAACCCTTGCATGATTTGCATATGAGGTTAAGAGGTCACAGACTCAGCGGTGTAGTCTGACATTTTAATTCTGTGCAGACAGCCAGAGTGTGCCCTCGTCCTTTCCTCACCCATCTTCACTGCTTTGTCTGAAAGGTGAAGTAATACTAGACGTGCTTGGTATTCATCTGCAATAGGAAGCATAAAAAGGCAACAAATTTAATTGAACACATTGCATTGGAGTGAGAAATATTGCTGTGTATTAATACGGTTTGTGCAGACTTAAAGGAAAAACATGAGAGCACTTTAAAAAGAAGGAAATTAATAAATTATATGGCTGTATCATTTATTCACTTCCCTGAATGTGGTTTTGGGAAAGGTGAAGAGCCCAACAGTGTTAGGAACACTGAGAAGAAATGAACGTTTTTCAGGCCACAGGAACAGAGTATTGTCACTGCTTCCAACATCCTGTAAGCAAAAGTAATACAATTTAAAAACTGATGTTGCCATACTTTTTTTTTTTTTTTTTTTACAAATGATGAAAAAGTTTGCAGATGCTTTGTCTTCACGTGTGTCATTTCTCTACATACCCCTGCTTTCATAGATGACTTGAAGAAGATCCAGTTTGAAACTTTTCACAATATGTAATTGTATCCGTGAGGCATTGCTTTGATAGCTCCGCAGCTGCCATTACCCTGTGAATTTATTGGTCTTAGTGAGAATGTCACTCTGCAGTGAAATTTGTGACTGACAAGTCGTTAGCCAATGAGCATGCAGGTTCACCATTAGATCCACCCCTTGATCATCACATCTGGTTTCAAACCACCAGGATGGTCAGTGGGAAAATACTCTGCTCAAGGGTTCATAACAGGACTTCACAAACCAACGGCTTACGTCACAGTGGCTGCATCCACCTTTTATACTGTGTATGAGAACTAATGGCCAAAAAGTTTGTGGTTATAGGTGTGTTGACATCATGTGACAATGGGTAGAGGTTTGTTCCGGACATGAATCACGAGAATCATCCAAAGATATGATAACTGCATTACTAGCTACACTCACTCCTTTAAAGCTCTTTGTGAAATAGGGAGTGAATAAATTAAAGTAAAACAAAACTCCACGTGAGACAAAATCAGGTTTGCTGAGCTACAGTCCAGTAAGATATGACTCGGCCATGCCTCCTTATGCAGATTTCTGATGCAGTTGGAATGTGGCACCTACACTATGAAATGAGGTGATAACAGCTGATTGAGCCTACCATAAGTGTAGGAGGGTACACACTAGCAAACCTGTGGGGGTGACAACAAGTGATAAAGACTATTTAATGGGCTGATAACATCTGAAGAAGGTGACTAATGACTCCAATCCAGCATTAATTTATCAAAGAATGATGAACTAGTTTAGTCTCTTTGCAGTAATTTGTCTCTACACCAGTACGTGAATACACAGATAAATGCAGTTGAGACAGCAGCTTGCTGTTTGGGATTGACACTAGGAAGGGAAGATGCCAGTAATTATACACTCTTATTCATTAGATGGAATGAAACTGATACCAAATTAACAATAACCATGATTATGTTGATGGGTATCCATGTAGCGTTTCAGATATTAATCCTTGGATCACACAGTGCAATGATGCTACTCACATTGTATTGTTTTATGTGTTGGTATTCTTTGAAAATGATGCATGTTATTTATTATGCCATGTTTTAAGACTTGAAAAAAGAATACATGTCAAATATTGTTTCTGTCATCTAGCAAATGAGTTGTTCTGGCTGCCAAATCTCTATTTGCCAACAGTGAGTCTTTATTACACGCCTAAATGTATGTGCAATGATTGAGCTCCACTTTTGTTTGTCGCATAATGTTCAGCTCCACATGAAAATATGCCATGTGCCCATAATTACTGTGTAAGTGCTACCTAGTCTGGAGAAAAACAAGGATTTTCTCACAGATGTTGTCCCCTGGGATGTTGGCTGATCAAGCCTTTGTTTTTTGCAGCCACATTTATTTCATTATTTTGTGGTCTTAGATTTTTCTTTATTTCCAAGTTACTGCTTTGACAGTTGTGCTGGGTATGCTGGAGTGATACCATGTGCTTGTCAGTGCTCATTAGGAAACTTTTACCATTGCGAGCATATTGAAAGGACACACTCCAATGTTTCAGTTTGTGGATTTGCCATGTGAAATCAACAGTACAACAGTAATAAAGAGCAAAGTGTCAATACTTATTAGTTGAAACAAATTAATAAACAAAACTGTATCTCTTATTTTACTTTATTGTTAAAATTTAAAACAGTCTTCTGCGAGGGCTTTTAAGACTGAATGTCTCTGTTTCCTTGTAAAGCTGGGTTTTTTTTTAAAATAATTTATTATTGTTGTTAACCATGACATTATTATTTGAGAAACAGTTTGCTTTTTTCCTCTAGAATGTCAAATACTGGCAACATTGTCTAGCAAAGCAGATATTTAGTGCTTATTTATTATGATATAATAAAGGACCCCTGGTTTTCCACCACAGTGTTCAATACAAAAAATATTGGACCACATTACACCTCCATAAAAGTCAGTCTAAATACAACAAACAGTGTTGTACAAAAATGTTGAGCTCCCTATTTCTTTGTACTTTGCTTGGAAGATTAGGAAACATTATTTATTTATTGAAACGTGCAAGCATAAATGGAAATACAGTACATAAGGCAAAACCAATTTCTAATGAGCTTGAAAGTCAGTATTCGGTATGACCACCTTTATTCTACAGCATAGTCTGAACTCCCGTAGATAAGCTTTCTTGTAATGTAATTAACTAGTCTCCATGAAAACTTTACAAAGTTCTTCTTGGGATATCAACAACTTTTTGTTCGGGTCTTTCAGACACTTTCCAGGTATTGCATGGTGAATAAAAAAAATCTGATGATACTTCTCTGTATTCATACTTCCATCCATTTTGACACAATTCCCAACACCACTGGCTGAAATTCAGTCCCAAACCATGACAGAGCCTCTGCTGTGTTTTACAGATGGCTGTAGACACTCACTGTTGTGCTGCTCTCCTGACCGCCTCCATATATAGACGACGATTTGGATGAAAAATTTCAACTTTGAATTCATCGCTCCATAAGAACCTGTTGCCGCTGATTTTCAGTCCCGTTTTTGTGTAACTTGTCATACATCAGCCTTTTCTTCATTCCCCTTCCACAAAAATGACTAATTCACAGCCACCCTGCCAGTAAGACTATTTCTGATGAGGGTTATGTGAACAGCAGATGCATCAAATGAAGGGCTGTGACATGTCCCATTTCTTAAGGTCATAACTTTTAGATATTGTTCACCTGCTGTAGACAAAGTGCCCAAAGATACAATTTAAATCCGGAGCGCAGGCGCTCCCAACTGCCGACTGTTTTAAATGCCGGTAAAATTGAAACCACATATGATAGAGCAATAAGTCTTTTTGCATGTAAAACTAGAGAATTTACACTTACATATAATGCATTGAAAGTGTCCCAGAGTGCTGTAACGGGTTTGCAAAAATCACATAGAAAGCACTAACAACAACACGTACTCAATGCGCTTTTGTGTGTGCATTAGCATGTACAGCTATGGTGTTTCTGTATCTAGCATAACATGTAGATACAGAAAATGTTTCTCTGTGGGTTAGTGAACTTTGTAGCTACCTTATGTAGTTTCTATGCATTACCTTCATACATATTATAATTAGGGTTCTGAAGGTTCTATTGATGAAGAGTGAGTTATAATATTCCACACGATGGTACTACAGCATGTATAACTGTAACGATATGGTATCGGCAAGACTTGTTCTATTATAGGTCTTAAAGGGCTAAAATTGTGTTTTTGCTAAGTTACTGTTGTGTAGACAGAACACCGATTAGTTTGGTTCATCTTTTTTATGCTCGAATGATTCATAATTCAGTGTTAAGTTGCTTAACAAGTCAAAAACCTTTCCCCTGAAAATGGTCAGGTATAAGGACTGGACTAAAAATTAGTGAAAAAGCAGCAAATGTAGAAAGACGAGCTTTGGCAGACTTTCAGAATGCCTGGAGTACTATTGCTCAAGACAATTTTTAAAGAATGAAAAGAAGGTCTGGCTCCTTTGAAAAAAATATAAATAAGGGGTGTCTAAAGAGTTATGCATAATTCAAAAACCAATCACGATAGTGACTAAATTAATTGTTTGCTTAAGTTAACAGCATCATTCATTTTCAAACTATCCAAAATCAAGTTTATATTACAAAAATAAATAAGGTCAAACCTGTAGAAACCTGTAGTAAAGGCCCTTACACCGGACATGTAAATTTTCGGAATCGCCTGTTCTTAATGCAGCCGTTCACACTGACTGCGTCGTCTCACAGGACTACTTTGCGGCATTTATTTTTTCGGATCAAGTTCAATTTATTTATTACTTTCGCAAGCGAACAAACAGATCTGACCAATCAGAGCGCTGCATTTAGCAACATGTGTGCTTATAGCTCAAAATGCACACCCATGTACTGAATATACAGTGATGTGGGAACAGTAAAAAAAAAAAATAGTATTTTACCTCAGACGCACAGCTACATGCTGCTCCGGGTCAGTCAGTTCTGAAATTATTCTGTGCCTCCTCAGATGTGATCCCAACTCTGCCAACAAGAGCTCAAAGTGCCCACTGACATCCTGAAATATGCGCGAAAGCAGCCGTGATGCAGCTTCAACTCTGGGATCAAACCATGAAACTCTCCCTGCTGCTGCTTTATTATGAGTTGGATGAACCCAGAGTCCCCAGAATGTCTGTTTCTTCCTTCTCTTGTTTCATCAGGACCTCATTGCATCATCGCTTGATGTCGACTTCATTTTTTTCAGTGCGTTTTATGAAGACGATTTATTCGGACAAAGGCGTCCGGTGTATTTGTAGGTTACACAACAAGTTTGCATCATAAAGGTTCGGAATTTCATGTAGTTTTTAAGCAACGCATCCGGTGTGTAACGACCTTAAGTCAAATTAAATCTAACCACCTCTGATGTAATAGCTGATTAGATACCAAAAAAGAAAAAATCTGTAAAAAAAAAAAACAGTCTTATATACTATTTTGAAATCAACAAATCTTCCATATTAATTTGTACAGACATTTTCTGATAATTCTATAATCCTGTAAAAATGGATGATATACTGGCAGAAAGTTACCAGGACATTTTTTTTTTTTACAGTGTAGGAGGTATTTGAGATGAGGTGTGTAAAATAAAGCAGGACGTTGACAAATAGATGCAAATATAAATGAATACTTTCCAAGACCATCTACTTTTCATGTGAAATGTGGTCTTGTGCATTATTTTAAAATTCTTGCTAAAACCATGGTGGAACCAAATAACTAATGAAAGATTCTGAATTCATTTTAAGTATCTCTCTCTATCTCATCTGAAGCAATCCAGCCATAAAATGATGCCATTCAATGGGCCATTATACTCTAATCAGCACAGAGAAGCTGAGAGTCTTTTACTTGGATTGTTAAACTCACCTTGAATGGGAATCCGCACAACGAAAAGTAAATTACTGGTTGCTTTCAGTACATTAGAAGTGTATTTTTTTGTCATCGGCGTGGACAAAAGACAAACTCTTCTTTCACCTTTTTACTTGCTTGATGTTTGTAGTGTTGCATGGTTCTCATGCTTCTGAGCAGAACTGACATAATGAACGTCATAGTTATGAAGTAAGAGGTGTGCCATGAATTAAATGTAATAAAGGTTAAAGGTGCCATAAACAAAGGTGAAAGGAGCCTACACTGATACTGAAAACAGTGACTGAAGTAGCTATCGATTCATGCAATTTGCAGTTTAAACTGAGAGACTGGCAGGATCTTATTATTCCTTGAGACCACTGACCCACTCACTGAGCTGTCCTACTGGGCTTTTCATTTTTGGAGCCACATAATTTGCCTGCCTGCTCCACCAAACTCGCTGAATACCCCTTCTTAATCTATAGCCAAAAACTCTCATTTTATGGATCCTGCTTTGTACAGCTGGTTTGAATTAACCAGACAGTGAACATAAAACTTCATGTTCTCACTTTTAATCAGGCTGAAAATGAATAAAAAATTATCTCATCACTGTAACATCACCTGAGGGAACACTATTTTGTTAGACCTTATTCATGGCTGGTAGATCTGGACTTTTTCTGGAGTTGATCGTAGGGGGCAAAGGTGACTGGCTTTCATTGTAAAGCAATGAAACGGAGCCGGGGTCTCAAGCGTACACATCATTTAAATTTAGGACTTGTCTGATGAGCCCTGACAGACTGTGGTCATTCCTGTGGGGTGAACTCCTATTGTTGCCAGCACAGATGTGGAGGGAGCTAAATGTGAACATATGGTCCGGGAAACCACACACAGGCATGCATGTGAATGCGCTGACATACGTTGTACCTTGCATACACACAAACCGTGGTTTCAGAGGGACTGAGAAAAGGCCATCCTGCTGTGCTGAGCTCCCTCCCACCTGCTCCTCTGGGCACAGGAAATATGGACCCCTAGAACGGTTTGTTGTTCGCTTCTGTCATCGTGTTCCCCGCACATACATCTATCACACGCCTCCTGCGTTCCTTTGGAATTAAACGACTGACATGGGTGTGGAAAATCATAAAGAGAGGAAAGTGGGCGTTTGAAGCCAAGAAGGAGGGAATTGGACTTCAGCTGATGAGGGAAGGTGAAAAAATTGGCACAATAGTAGGGGACAGAGTATAAGGAGTATGTAAAATATAGTGCAGAGTGGGTGGAGGGGTGTCGACAGGGATAATAGTAATCTTATACTGAGGATCCAGATGAGGGTGTGCTAGCTTATAAAACAAAATCAGCTGTGTAATGTTGAAGCTTTAAAAAAAATAGCATCTAGTGCAAAACAAATTGATGCAGCTTTTTCCTTACTTTACTTTACTAGTTATTATTTGTGATATTCTAGTTTTTGTCTCCCTGGATATTTGCCTGAAAAGGGCTCAAAAAAGGAATATCAAAGAATGTTAAAAAATTCAAGTGGTAAAAATGAGAGTAGCAGAACTTATAACTTCCCATCAGCATTTCTAAGCATTGCTGAGAATCAACTAAGTGTAAAATGTATAATGATCATAATATTTCACTTGTAATCTGTTTGGGGAGAAAGGCAGGTAGGCACCCCAGATAGTTTCGCTGTTCGTGTCAGAGTGGTCAGCCTATTAAAAACTGTACCATGCACTGACAACAAGTCCCAAGATATTTTCCTCAACAGCTTTAAAAAACTAAAGCAAACCACTGAACTGCAAATCCTTTTTCTGTGCAGCTCTGCAATCAAGACCCCATTCATGCAGAAGTGTTATAACTTTTTTCTGTCTAATGCAAAAAAAAAAAATCCAAAAATATTTGGACTTTCTGTGTTTCTCTTTTCATTGATGCCTGAATGGAATATGTTTGTGTGTTCGTTGTGTACATGGTGTAGATCTTTATTGTCACTCAAAAATATGTGAAACAGCAAGTCTGTGGGCTACTGTTGCTTGATCTGTTGTTGTTCTTAAGCTAGCTGTGGAGAAGTCCACAGCCGGCAGAAGTTAAACCAAATGCCGAAACAATCAAAACTGTCCACTGCAGCCACCGAATGCGATTCTCATCTTGCTTTTATTTATTTATTTATTTTAAATTTTTGCTATTTTTCTTGCCCTCGTGTTCAGGTTGATTTTTTAACTAACTGGCCAACAGCATCATCCCCACTGGGCTATGCAGTGTTGATTTTTGGGAAGACTGCACACAAGCATGTGCTTAGGTTGTATACTCAAATCCTTTGCAGAGCCAAACACCTTTGCAAATGGACACAAATACGCGATCACGAATCCCGCTTCAGCCCACTCATTGCTCCATCTTGCACAATAAAGAAGGATTCAGTGGATTCATTGCCTTGTTCAGTGGGCAGTTGCTGGTACACCTACGCTGCAGTCTTTGAGGATGAAAAATGAAGCCAATGCAGAAGCGTCAAAACCTGCAAACAACCACTGGGCCCTCATTTTAAAATTCCCAGCAGTTCAGAAGACATAAACATAAAAGGTTCCGGGTTTCTACAGCTAATTTACCTTCAACAATGGTGTCAGGGTGGATTTCCCTTACTAACTCAACTCATTCATTGTTCAGGGTGTGGTCACATTGAGCAATAGGTGGGTGCCATTTGATCTTTTTCAACTCTGAGAAGTCAGCTGTTCAGTTTTTAACAACAATGCACCTTGATAAGCAGGCTAACGCTAGCATTACCTGAGAAAGCCACAGTTCTGCTGCACCCTGTCATCCAAACATAGTCATGCTTCATAGCAACCCAAACAGACTTGAGCCTACAAAAATATAGAGTTAGTAGAGGGCATCGTGGTGGCCATGTCTGTCTTTTGATCTGTGGCATTGCTTTGAGGGATGTTTTGTCTAACGTGTAAGAAAAATATGTTCTTTATTTACTCAGTCAGATGTTGCAACGTTAGTTTTTACGTTATTGTTCAGTAACAATGTGGAGTTGCGCAAAATATTGGAAGCTTAGGCAGTGGGGAAAACATTCTTCTCCTTCTTTGTTAAAACCTTACTTGACGTTTACTTTTTCCATGCGCTTTATGAAAAGTGCCTGTAATGATACAATCAGTGTAGAGGCACTGCTCTCGCTCTACCCAGGCCTCCCCCTGCAGTGACTCTACAGGCTGTTGCTGCAAGTAACTCAGCTTCCTGTGCCTTTCTCATTCCGTTTGTTTTGATACAGTTAAATGTTTTTGAGTGTAATCCAGTGTCTTGCAATATGTGTTAGGTGTACACCATGTCATTTTACAGCAATTCTACGTCTGTGTGCTTCTGTGTGTGCACAGTTTTCGAAGTTGGAAAGAAAGAAAAAAGCATTTCCTGAGAGAGAACAAATGCTATTATTTAAGGATGCTCAGAAACATTTTAGATGTTTCTCTAAGTAGTTTCAGAAGCCCCGTGTGGTCATGACAGCAGCTACATGGTGACAATTTTGAGATCGCTGTTTGATTTTGTAAGCACAACCTTCATGACAGTTATTGTAAAACTCACATGTGACATACGCCTTCAAACTGCCTTAAATAAATCAAAACCATCCGTAGCTGGCTGATGGCAGCTTTCCTTGGGACATTTCTACATCTGTCACAGCTGCTTTAAGGCAAGAAACAAATCCAATGGGAGAACCAGAACGGCACAATTAATACAAAAACAGCTTGGCAACAACACATGTGTTCTGCAGTACGATTAAAAAAACAGAGCCTGATTATCCAGGCAGCATCTTCTGCTATTGTTTACTGTCATTATCGGCTTGTTTTTCTGTGTGTACGTACAGGGCAAAGTGTTCCGCTTGAATTGTTGACTGTTTAAAACAATGTTTTGTGGTTAATTACAATCAATTACTGATTCAAATTATAATGTGATTTCTTAGATTTACAATTATATCATGTGTTTGTTTTATTCTTCAGTTTGACAGAGCTTCTTGGATAATTGGTGAAATATCAAGTTTACGGAGGATTTTTTTATTTTTTATTTTTTTGCCGCCTGTAACTTAGGGGAAAAAAATAAAATAAAATAGATATTTCTGAATCCCAGAGCGTAAATTAAACATGACCAAAACCACGACTGGGTGTGCAACGCAGAGCTCAATATTCAACTTTGACTGCTTTTAAACCCAAACTAATGATCTGCCCTGATTTTTGTTGAAACCTCTTGAAACCATCTGGCTCGTTTTTGTTTAGTGTTTACTTTAAGATTCTTTTCATTTCCACTACATGTGCATTTTTTATGATTTTGCAGCAGAAAAATAATGTGTGTACAAGATGTGCAACAAGTCCTTGTTTTGATAATACGTGGGTGAATGAGACGAATGACCACATTACATACAAGTCGCAGTAGTTGCAGCACTTTCAGGAGTTCTGACAATAATGAATCATGCTGGTGCGATAACGATCAGAGCGAGCTGGCGGGGATAGCATTATCCCAATAATGTGTTTTGCGTTATTCTGAAAAGGCTCATTATGAGCATAAATACACACCACTGCTTTTTAATGGGTTAATTAAGACTGTATCATTGGCAGCAGATGACAGCATGAAAGCAGCCATCAGTCTAATTTAAATTCTTTAAACCTTGCAGTTTCCAGCCCAATCATTACTAGTGTTATTGTATTTTTTGTTTTGTTTTGTTTTGGGTTTTTTTGCAGCATTTCTGCTGAGCACTCCGGTGTTTGTTCTGCCGATGTTTAAATCTTCATCCTCCTGTTCTTATTGCTGTTTTGGGAATCTGTTATTTCAGCCATGGTATACATTTCTGTCGGTTTTATAACCCAATTCAGCATGTGGAGATGAAAATAATTGTGCACCATAGTACAGTCATAAACTGCATCTAAGCTGATATATTACACTGATGTGGGAGTTGTTTTTCTAAATCCCCCCCCTCAAAAAAAATGCACAGCTTGCTTGACTGCATTTAAGTAACTCAGTAATTTTAAGCATGAGAAAAGCAGAAAATGTTCCTCTTCAGAAAATAAAAAAGTTTATAATGTGGTGCAGATTATTTGAAAGAGTCTGGAAATATCAGTGTACTCTCCATCGTTTGTATACGGATATTGTTGACTGTTAATAAGCTGTGGTGCAATGTTGCACGTCACCTTACAACTAACAGATACTGAATTAATACCCACCAAATTACAGCAAAAATACGTCATTTTAATTGTAATGCACTTAAAATAGCAGTACAAGCAGATTTTTATGATATCAGGTCGGTTTTTCATCTTTTTCTGTTACCGATGATGACTTCAATTCAAGGGACTTCAATTAAAAATTACTGCAAACATGGCCGCTGATGCCAGACTGGTGCTCTGTTGTTTAGCCCACTCAGCACAAACAGCAGCTGCTGCAGCAGTGATGCACTGCTCCTATAGGACATTAAAAGAACTGAAACCACATTTTAAACACATTTCACAAGCAATACGAAAAATGCAGATTCCTACATTATATTTATTTCATACAAACACATATAATTGAAATGATCCAGTTCGTCCTACATTGTTGCTGGTACACCTACGCTGCAGTCTGATTTCAGGCACTACAATAAATTCACATGTGGATGCATGGCCATAAGTAGCTATGACTCTGGCCCTCAGCATTTTTTTTCAAAACAAGAAAGTGAAAAATTGGCACAAATCAATGTGTGACACTCTAAACGGCTTTTACTTTGAAAAGACGCTACAGGAGCTTCTACAAGGCTCACACTGCCCTGGATTGGGTTGTGTTTAGAGGGTTAGGTTAATGTATGACTCATGAGTAATGATGCACAGAAGAGCATATCAGAGGCACAGTGGGGCCAGAGCTACTGAGTAAATAACTTTTTCCCTTGTGTTATTATAATGTTAAGTGAAGGAATTATTGTATTTTGTCTTTGTTTATTTAGGCAACTCTCATCTTCCACATTTCTATATACACAGTTGGTCCCGTAAAAGAGAAATGTTGTACAGAACTGTTCTTTACAGTTTTAGAAATTTCTGGTGTTGTTTTTGTTGCATTTCTAAGCCCTAGTCTCTGTAATGTAGCCTTTTCCATAGATAACTGGAGCACAGGTGCTACACCTTAAATGTGACACATTAGAGAAAAGTTATTAAGCCTGGTGGCTGCAACTGGTGATGGAAGTGAAAGGTTGGGGTGGGGTTAATGTTTCAAAACATTTTGCTATTGCTAATTGTGTGCTGTAAATTGAACAGCAGTATAGGTGCAGCTTCCAGCATGAAAGGAAAGGTTATAGGCTACCAGCAAGAGAGCACCAAATTATGCCTTGGTCACATACAGTGATGGGTGATTTAAACTACCGTAATTATTAGTTGACATAAATGGACCAGATAAGCTCAAACAGATATAACGATATTAACCTCCTGAGACCTGAGCTTCTGTTTACGATGCATTTTTAATTTTCCTAGAAATTTGTGATTAGATGGACCTGATATGTATATGAACTAAACTTCCTCTTCAAACAGGAAGTTGTATTTTGTTGCATACTTTTGAAAAATATATTTTTTTAAAGTCATCAGATGGCTTAACAAATTATAAAGCACAGTTGAGCATAATGAAGTATCAGGTGCAGCAAACCTAAAGGTAATGTTCCCACATGTGGGCGCGGGATCTTAACCAAGCTCTTCTTATTATGTCTGTAGTTACAATATTGGCCTTTATTAATTTTTAACTTCTTCTTGGTTTGTTTCAGCTGTTATGTGTAATTAACCCTTGCAGCAGGCTAGCGAGTTACATTAGCTTAGTGGTTGTTCATGCTATTTTAAGAAGCACTAAATTAAGCCTATCTGGAAAACCATCAAGTATTAAAGTTCTTAACACAAAAGACAAACTCATTTTCTCTAGCCTACTCTGCAGAAAAGGGACGGAAACACTCACCTCTTTTGTGCTCTTCTTCATTTCTTGATAGAGAAATAACACTTCCTAAAACAGGACAAATATAGATATCAGTGGCGCTCATCTCTCGTCTCTAAGATTTGGCAAGAGACTAAAACTCACTTTCAAAGGGTTGCAGAAATTTCTGTGGATAACTTTTTGTGCTCCACCCTTGACTCAACATATCTTTTTCTCCTTAAGTAAAATTCACCCGACCTCTGGGAAAGGGCGAGATGAAACCTAGAAAGTTCCAAGTCAAACAGAAGAGGAAGGGAATGAATTGACTGAATTTTGACATTAATATCGCTTTCATTTGCAGATGTCTGAGGAGCGTTTAAACAGAGTGTGAACAGAATCTCAAGAAACATCTTCAGTGTTTAGTTTTTTTAAAGTTAGACAGTCCTTGAGCAGGGGGAAAAAAAGAAAAACTTTGATCCAGCAAATGTCAAGAGTTGACAGCATTTTCCTCAGCGTTTGACAGGAGGTTACTGTTATGAAGCACAAATGCCCCAAATCTTCACAGAAATATTTGTGATCTCTCTTCCAGCTCTCCTGATGGGTAAAAAAGCTTCTGGCATTCCACATTCTCCGTGCGATATTTTGAATAATAACAACAGCCTCCACCATCCTGTGGCCATCTGCTCACAGAGGCAGAGAAACAGGTTTCTCTCTGTCCAGGCGGTAAATGCCATTCAGTATCAGTTATGATCAAAGAGTGGCAGGCTGAATCTGGTCCTCCCGAGTGACCATGTGCTGGTAATTACATGGATTCTCAGCTGTTACATTTGCCATTATAATAATGATAATAACTTTATTTGTATCGTATTTTTTTTAAAAAAACCCACAGTTACAAAGTGCTTCACTCGTACATACATATTTGCATACACACATTAGATGTGAATGATAACTAAGTGTAATTGGTGAAAGATTCAGGAAAAGCTGAGTTTTAAGCAGCCATTTCAAATAAACCCCTGATTCAGCAGAAATCCAGGCTGTTCAGAAGTTTAGGCATTCCATCCTCAAAAGTCTGGATCAGAATAAATGTGTGCGACTGATCAGATGATTGGAGAGGTCAGCTACTGGAATAAGGTATTAGCATGTCTGCTATATATACAGGAGACTAGCCAATGTAGGGCTTTATTGATAAATCTTTGTAAAATCTGGAATGAGGTTTGTTATTCCTGATCTCCTAACATCAGTAAAAGTGCTTGTGTAAGGTTGAAGGGGATTATGCTCCCTTCCCTCTTCTTTTTCTAGCTGCACTTCTTCTGATTGGCTACCCCTGGCAAACAGGAGAGCTGGGTGGGGCTTCTGTGCTCACAGCTGTGTGCTTGAGATGATCATATTGGGTGTATAGTCTCTCAAAAACATGATGCTATACAAAGTCAAAACTAGAAACAGCTACTTGAAGAAAGTACTCTGAAACTTGAGCTTCTGGCTATCAGGGACTGCTTGTACATACTCCAACCTCTTCTTCTACTCCTTTTGGCTGCTACCTGTAGGGATCTCACTCTATCCTACCATCCTCCTGTGTCACACGAATCCTCTGCATGTCCTCTATTTTATATCATACACCCCCTTCCCAAAATGAATCAAAAGTGTTAACATGTTTTAGCTGCCATAAGTAGTTGTCAAATTTTCTATTGGAGCTGAAATATTTATGCAAATATGATAAATTAAATTTTGCTCTTTAAAAACCCATTTTCTATCATTTTGGAGTGGTCCTCCCATGCTCTGCTATCACTGCTAATTGCCCATGCTGCCTGTTGAGAATTTAAACCACCACGTCTTCTCTGACATGCACGGAGTCACAAGCTGTGTGTTTGACCAGCCCGTGGGGAATTTCACCAAGAAAGTAAAACACATGCGGAGTTAATATCCCCCAACCTGCTCTGCACGGGCACACCCAGTAGGAGCCATGACTGAAGCCCTCACTGGGTACCCACAGGTGAACACTGTTAGAGAACCGGCAGGAAGAGGTGCCCATTGCTAGTGTTTTGACATGCATGCTAATTAACTGTAATGGCTCTTTGGTAGGAAAAAGCTGTGTGTTCTCTGGGCAGTGGTTGGCAATGCTGAAACTTAAATATTTCTGAGCTATTTACTGTGCCTACAGCGCTTGTGTAGGATTTGCACTAAAGTGTGTAACAGTTTGAGTAGCAATAAACTACTTTGCCAAGAAAGGAACAACCAAAACACCTTAACACTAACCTCAAACTCAAAATACCTGTTTGGAGGCATTAACCAGAGATGGCTACTGCACTGCAGGACTTGGTTCCAGAAGAAAATAAAAGCAGAAAGAGGCAACTAGCAGCATTGTGGAGATCAAGTAAGTGAATGGCATTCAGTGATTTCAGGCAACAATGAGTGGAATAACTGCTATTGACAGTAGGCATCTTCCAATTTAAGATATTTTCAACTCTGAGGTAAGAGAATGAAGCAACTATGATCAAAGAATCAGAGTGATAAATGGGGAAAGAATGATAGGGTAGTAAATGCAATAGAAGGTGACCTGAGTAACCAGAGCCTTAAATATCCACTAGCGACCAACTGTTACAAAGCAGGTGAGCAAACAGGTTCCTCTTGGACTCACCCAAAGGGTGAGAACTTTTCTTTTTTGATTGACAGATTGCCACATTATGAGTATGCGGCATCCTTGGTATCACCGTCGAATCTGCTTCTCATTTATCACACCTGTTTCAAGAACAAACAAAACAGGAAGGGGCTGACTGTAGAGCCGCTACTCCTCCATCTGACCACGATGCCTCCTGGGTATCTCCTTAGTGCAGATATTCTGGGCACCTTTGAACACCAAACTGAGTTGAACCTAAATTGAGGAAACAGTAACACATCCCATTGGTGTGTCCATCTCTAGGACTTATCACACACAAAGAGATGAAAGAGGCAAAAACATATATCCTTGCCTCATTTATAGCACCGTGCTCAGGGGTTAAAGCTGGAATAATCTGGAACAGAGATTTTGGTGACCATAAGTTATGGTTGTGGTACTTCAAGATCTAGGAAGCCCTACAGAAAGAGCAAGCATTAAGGAAGCAACATTTTTAAGTACCAGGTAATTTAAAATCCAACCTTTCTTACAGCTCAACAAATACCAGGAAACACAAACTGTTTCTTTGAAGTTTGGACCACAATGTGTTTGCTAGCTAATGGTACAGTTGCTTTATGAACTGAAGTTTGAGTTCCAAGTTGTTGTCCTAAGAATATCTCTGAAACAACTGTTGCTTGGCTGAAATTCACCAGTGATTTAGTCAGGCTGTGACATTAAAGACAATAAAGTGTAGGAGTTGTAACTGTATGCTGAACTAACTGTAAATAAGCATCTGCCTTTTGCTGTACTATACCGAATCATCTTCATTTTAAGAAATAAAGTGTGCCAACAAGCTCAAAAGAGGTTTTATCTGCTCACAATCTATAACACTTGAAAATCAACGGGCACAACCTCAAAGGCTTTTACAGCCTGGGGTGTTTTCCTCCAAGAAAGTGAATAAATGAGCCAACTCGGTGTGTCAGTTAGAAATAACACTGAAATATCAGACATCTGGTAACCATGTGAAGAAGGGAATGGATATATAAGCATTCTCTCTTTCGCCCCTCAAACAGAGCAACATGCTCAGTCAAAATATTTTTTGCCTCACGCATTTTTGTCTTTTTTTTTCTTTTCTGGAGCTGTAGTAAGAAAAAAACTGACAATAGATGGACACTGCTATCACAAAGCAGGCACAGACTGTAAGCGAGATGTTACACTATACAGACCCCAAACCTTTTGCAGAATGACTCATTTAAGCATTTCTAGCTACATGCATGCATTATATCATAGAACCAGTGGAGACAATCTCCATCCTACATTTGTCTTGAGCTTCACAACTTCTTATTGTTTTTAAATGAAGACTGTGACATTTACTGAATTACAGCAGGAACTAGTGTCAGGGCACCGTCTGCCTGCAGTAGATGGGCTATGTTTAGAATCAATAGCATGAATGTCTAAAAATCAATACTCATACAATCAATGCCATAAGGTTGTCTTATGAATAATAATCCCCCCTGAGTTGTAGCTAGCAGAATTCCTTAACCATCACTATTTTCTTATATAAGAATACATTTCATTTTTGTGTTTTCATGTCTTGTTTCTTTTGCTCATGTTTGTTTCCGTTATTAGAATTTTAGGATCAAGACACAACGCCTAAGTGTACTTTAGCAGTGTTTTATTTCATGGTTAAGCATAATGATTCTTTTAATTTATTATTTGACAACTGGAGTCTATATGTGCTACAAAACTATCTATGTTCAAGTTTAGGTACCTTTAGAAACCTAGCATATTTAGTTTGAATATTATATATTTATTTACTTCTGAAGCAAGAAGAAGTAAATACAGCCACTTCAGGAGTCCAAAAATTAAAAATGAACTTTATTCAAATATTAATGTTAATTAAATTTTTGAATTAAAAATAAAATCTGCAAATTTTAGTTGCAAATGTCACTGAGTCAGCCAAGAAGCTGAAACTGAACAGAGGCTGGTTTCTGCACTGATCCAAAACAGACCTAAAAATGCTGTTGGAATGACCCTCGCAGTCCTTCGACTTCAGCATGACTGAAAATCTGCTGAAGAGCCGACCTTGGCTTGCTTAAGGCAGTCTTAATTAAGTGCTGCAGTTGAACTCAAAAGTTTGGTTGAACTAAAGAAAGCCGCGTTTCCTCGCGAGTGCCTTTATTGTGTTTGACTAACTGTGTGAGATCAGTTTATATGAGGTGTTTTAATCTTTGTGTGTAAATCCCAGAAGCTGCAATTAGCTAGAACAGCACTACACTGTGTGAAAATAAAGTCATTAGAACTTCTGACCCATGAAGTGATGCTGCAGGATAGAATCTGACTGAATCAGAGCTCTTTTCTTTATGTTGTTTGGTTGGGAATGAAGACATCAGTTACAACATGCTAATAACACAATCTATCATTGTTATCAAACAAGCATGACGCTGAAAGTAATTGTTAATTAATAACAATGGAAGCTAACTATCCAAATCTAACCCATAGACATTTTACACTGCTAAAGGGCTGCAGGGCAACATATATTATCACTGCTCTGTGACATTCATGAACTCCATTCTGACTCATTCTTTCATTTTGCTGAGGAGGCTATCTGCAGATGCAGATGCCATAAAAAGAATAACAATAAAAGCAAAGTAAAAATAATATAAATTTTGTCAGGTCGTTATAGCAGTGAAATAAATCAAAGATGTTTTGGATGAACAGTTAATAGTGAGGTAAACTCTTCGCACTCCTTCTGTGTAGTCCAGTAATATTTGCAACTGGAAATATCATGCATATGCCAAATGTACACAAAACTGTGTCCTGGGACTCAGTGCTCTGATTGGTTTTCACTCAGCAGCAGCCTTTTATTTGCTTCAGCTGCCCTCTTGAGAAAAATCTGTTTTTGCAGTTTCTGTTCTCGAGTGACGTCTCCACAGGTGCACTGAATCAGTTTACACTAAATATTAAACACGGGTTAAAAAGATAAATTTGTGCATTTGGTTTTGATATGTTGTAATGCTGTTTACATGCCAGCATCTTCTCATTTCTGCTCAAACAAAAAATTCAGCCGCAGATTCTAAAGAACTCACTTGTCAAGCTTTCGACAAGAACCAAGAGAAGCGACCACATCACGCCTGTCAGGGTCTTTGTACCATCTTCCAGGATTTTTCTGAATGGATTTTAAGAGCTTACTTGTAGGCTGTTTGTGGCCTGTCTGCAGTTTGAACTCTGAGCTGCATAGAAGCAAATACGTAGCCTGACATCCTCGGGCAGAGGTTTTATGTTTGTTTCCGAGGTGTGGTAAAAAAAAAAAAACCCCAGAGGAGCCCTGAAGCTAAGAAAAGTTGCTTGAGGCAATCAGGTTAGCAGAGTCAGTGACCCCTTCCAAATCTGTTCTCCTGATTTTAATGCTTTTATCTGTTTGAATGCTTCTTTGTGTGCATGTTCTGTTTATGAGCTCTTATCCATAATGCCTGTCTTCTACAGTCATACATTTATGATCTGCTTGGTTTGTGGTTTGCATAAAGTACTCTTATAACAGCTAGTCATTAAACCAACAGCAGAGGCCACATCAGTCTCAACCTGTGGTTACAAGTCACCATTTTCTCTGATAAATCCTGGAAGTAATTAACCCCAAAATGCCATGCATAGGCTAAGCACTTCCTAATCTCCCAAATTAATCACAGTAATCAGATTCTCTTCTTCTGTGACCCTGGCTTTTATTTTACTCACTGTGCTCTTAACCTCTGTAATTAATTTCACCATAATTCTTCTTGAAATGAAATCCTCTTCGACATGCCCTATTTCACTTGCAAATAATTGTCTGGTTGTCAGACTGTGATGGTGACTGGAACGCTGTCCTTTCTAAAACTCTCCCTCCTTCTTTGTGTGCATATTATTATGAGTTCCATTTCGTTCTGTCTGGATGATGCTGTCAGCAGCTTGCTTTGTGATACACACAAAGTTAAAATTCCCCCAAACAGGCTCTTTCTTTCAGCATCGAAGAAAATAAGTACGACCAACCAGGGTGATAACAACTGTCCAACCGGTTTAGCTTGAGTTGTTTCTACACTTGGCAAACAGATTCACACTAATGAGAAGCCAAGTCATTATGCTGGCTAGTTCTAGAATAATGCTAATGAGAGATTTGAGCAAGACTGTATTTAAAAGGCCAGGCAGAGAGAAATTAAGAGGGGAAAAAAAAAGTACCTTCAGTATTAAACATCATACAAACAAAAACAAAGAAAAATGTTTATTTTTTCCAGGAGTTATGCTATTTGAAAATGAGTGCATCATCCCAGGGTAGTACACGTCCAGTCTGTCGGTCTACTTGATGCGTTATGATAATGGTATACACCCTGAATATAAATAACAAAGCTACATAGTAACAGAGGTTAAAAAAAAAAAAAATTTTTTAATTTGTATTTCAAACAACGGATGGCCGGCTAATGTTCTCACCTACAGGGACATCTGCAATGATGTGGACATAAAAACCTGGAAGATGAAAGATTGTGCTTTAGTGAGCCATATGCCGTGCAATTCCAGTCTAAAATGCAACCTTAGTTAATCGCTTTCGGAAACCTATTAATGAAGTTGGAAATGAGTTAAATTACACTCTGACATCTGCTCCAGCTTGCTTTTAACCACCAGATACGTTCGTCTGACTGAAATTTGCACACACAAAAATGAAATGTTACAAAGACCTCATTAGAAATCTGATCTGACTGCTACAACACCTCAAAGAGTTTCCCATTTCAGTTTTCACTTTATAAAATAGAAATGAAAACAAAATTTCACAATGGCACTTCTAAAATCTCTGAACTCTGCTCTAGGGACAAACACCTAAGACCTCAGTATCTACAAAAAAAACAGAGATATTAATCTTTCTGTAACGTACTGTACCCTCCAAAAAGTGTCTCTCTCCCTCCATAGAATTAATTTACCAGTATCTCAAGACTGAAGGACCATTTAACAAATCCTCTTTTGATTCTAAGTAGCTCCTTAATGCATTGGTCCTTTCTTGGTGCAGCCATTTCCAATTAATCCTCCTGCATTATGCATGATTACATTAAACAATCCAATAAATTGATATGGACTCTCTGGCTATGTTAATGGATATTAAATGGAGTCTGGGATAAATTCATTATTTCACTTATTATTCCAAAAGGTAACATGCTAGGTCTCAGTGACACTTTAATCTTGGTTGGTAATTTCACCGTGCAACTCCACCTTTATGTTTGTGTCCATTACGACTCAACAGTGTAATTAAATTGCAACATGCTTGGTGGACAGTGAATTCTATTAACACCCTACATATCATTCAAATAAAGCTATAGTTGTCTGGGTATGAATATGCATTGAGGAAAATTAAACAACGAAATTACTGAGAGTGTCAGTGTTTGTGAAAACTTACTTTTCTATCAAGACCTGCAGTAACAGCAGCTGCAAATCTCAAATGCTGATTCATCCATATTATCTCCCCAAAGTCATGTAACAGTTACTCGAACAAAGTTAGAGGGCTATATAAAAATATAAAAACGCAAAAACAGAAGCTGTGACAGAAACTGATGTGAGGACAGCATGGGGCTTCTGATCCCTTTGATGGGGTCTGACTGGACACTCCAAAATTATAATAGGTAATGCTCAGTGGGGGTGTGTTAGCTCAACCTTGGTCCACAACTTTGAAATGACTTTCACATACTTTTATTTCCTGCTCCCAGAAATATTAAAGGAATGGTTTAGCATTTGGGAAATAAAAGTTATTTGTTTTATTGGACATATTATCCTTCTATCCTATACAATTTTGCAAAAGTACACTCTGCTCATTAAATAAGTAAACAAAGGAACACATTGGATATTGGATATTGATGTGGTCAGTTAAGTAGCAGAGGGGGTTGTTAGTCACTTTCGGCTGCTTTGGTGTTAATAAAATTAACAACAGGTGCACCTAAAGGGGCAACAATGAGACAACCCCCAAAACAGGAATGGTCTTACAGGTGGAGGCCACTGACATTTTTCCCTCCTCATCTTTTTGGACTGTTTTTTCACTAGTTTTGCATTTGGCTAGGGTCAGTGTCACTCCTGGTAGCATGAGGCAATACCTGGACCCTACAGAGGTTGTACAGGTAGTGTAACTCCTCCAGGATGGTACATCAATACATGCCATTGCCAGAAGGTTTGCTGTGTCTCCAAGCACAGTCTCAATAGCTTGGAGGAGATTTCAGGAGACAGACAGTTACTCTAGGAGAGGTGGACAGGGCCGTAGAAGGTCCTTAACTCAGCAGGATCGATATCTGTTCCTCTGTGCAAGGAGGAACAGGATGAGCACTGCCAGAGCTACAAAATAACCTCCATCAGGCCACTGGTGTGAATGCTTACCAAACAATCAGAAACAGACTTCATGAGGGTGGCTTGAGGGCCCGACATCCCCTATTTGGTCCTGTGCTCACTGCCCAGCACCCTGTAGCCCAACTGGCATTTCGTCATGAATACCAGAACTGGTAGGTCCACCACTGGCACCCTGTGCTTTTGATGTTTGAGATCAGGTTCATCCTGAGCACATGTGACAGGGGTGATAGGGTCTGGAAAAGCTTATGGAGAATGTTATCCAGCCTGTAACATCGTTCAGCTTCTTGGTGGGTCATTGTCAGGCAAGCAGGTGGGGGCCATGCAAACTAATGAGGGCAAAATGGACTAGGCTGCAGTGTCATATTTTTATACTTTAATTTTTAGGGTGTCTTTGCATTCAGTCCATTGCTCATTTTCCTTTTCATTAAACAACGTGGCATCCTTTTATTCCTAACACATTACCCAGTCCTTATCAATATAGATTTCCAGCATGATTTTTTTCCCATCGAGATCTGATGTGTTTTCCAACTCTTCTACAATATTTTAAAGTGTGTGTATTTATATATATATATATATATATATATATATATATATATATATATATATATATAATTTGGCTTAAAGGAAGCATGAGCTTGCATCAATCAGAGGATGAAGTGAAGGGTTATACAAAAAAAATGGAGCTGGAAATTGGTATAATAGTTGTGCTTATAATATTCAACAGCTAAAAATATCTAATGTTTATCTTAATGTTTATTTTATTTGTATTCAGCTGTGAGTGAACGACTGAACAAATACTCTGGAGTATTTAGTGGAATTATAAATGCCAAAGCTTTCTTGGTACATATAGTATTTCAAATGCTTCTCATTTGAAAGGCCACTTGTGGTAGCCTGACCCATTTATAGCTGTTTAGCACACTTGTTGCATGCTTAACACAGAACTCTGCAATACATTATTCAGTTCTGTCTGTTCTAGTTGTATTTGTAGTGAGCAAAATCGACTGGTAAAGATTATCCTCCAGTAAGAATGACTCCATATTGTATTTAATTTGTGAAAGCAGTGTATGACGACCCATAGTCAAGATTCATCAAGTCCACCCCTTGTTGACAACTGACATGGCCCACTTGTGGTTGCAGTTATTATAGGATCAGAGGATTAAGGTGACATTGCCATTGAGCCATAAATAAGGAGCAGGTCAAAAGAGGATAGGTTGGCTTAAAATAAAAAAAAAAACACTGGATTTTAACTATGTGGCAGCCTCCGGGACTGAAAATGAAGACAACATTTGAGTATTCAAAACAGAAATTTGTCCAATGGCAATTTGAACGGGGGAGGGAGGCTTAACACCAGGTACCCATACCTGCCAAGCTGAGCTATTGTTAGCTGATTGCTGTATGGAGTTTTTGAGCCATTTTAGAGTCGAAACGGAATCACATGGGATTACCTTTCACAGGTAAGACTGGCGAATTGTTTTTGATCGTATTTAGCCCATTCTAACTGTTGTGTATGAGATCCGATCACATAAAACACTTTTCAAGCAGACAACTGGACGTAACACACAAGCAGCTACTTTTACTGAACTCGCACGCAGGCCACCGGATTGCCTCATGCAAGCGCCCCCCAGTGGCAATTTGGGTATATTTCTGTATCTACACTTAACAGTAGAAACAACCTCCACCACACAGGAGCACCATCAGTACAATGAACTCAAAAACCCCCTTTACACTATGGGTTCAAATAATTCTGTGTCTGGAACACCACAGCTCCTCCCTGTAAAATCAATACTTCTCCATACACTTGAACAATTCCAATTTTTTTTTTTTTTATAACCCACATTCATAATCGCAATTTCAAGTTCAGTCTGTCAGGAGGCCGCCGGTTCCTCAATGGGCGAGTGTTACTTTCTACTGTAGCTGATGGCGACTCAGTTGGCTGTTTTCCAACAGTGCTTCCTTCCCTTTGTTGATCCACATCTTTGTTTGTATCCAGATCTTCACAATCCCAAAAAGGTCCACCACAAGAGTCTGTTTTAGTCAGC
>JAMQGT020010515.1:0-12926 GCA_024447675.2 Pterophyllum scalare
TGCTGTGATCAAGAACAGTCTTTCCCTTAAGTCACATATTGACCACTTGTTAAAGAAACCGAGGCTGAAACTGGGGTTCTTTTTCAGAAACAGATCATGTTTCGCTTTTACTGCAATGAAAAGACTTGTTGCTTCCACTTTTTTTTTACCCCACTACGGTGATCTTATTTATATGAATGCCCCTGCTTATTCTCTCCATCTGTTGGACTCAGTTTATCAAGGGGCATTAAGATTTATAACTGACTGTAAACCACTGTACCTTATATTCACTGGTCAAGTAGTCATTGACCTCACGCAGGACGGTTCATTGGTTCCAGTTTATCCATAAATCTGTTTTTAGTTTAGTCCCTTCTTATTTATCAGAATACATGCTACATAAACAGAGTAGTCATGATCTGCGGTCTCTGGATTCATTATTTTCATTGTTCCATCAGTTCGTACAGAGCTTGGAAGAAAGGTTTTTTTTTTTTTCTTTTCTGCCCCGTCTTCATGGAATGCACTATGCAGCTCTCCCAAATGATTTCACTTGTTGACTTTAAAAGATGTATAAACAATTTTGTGAAATCATCGCTGGGAACTTGTTCTTGTTTTTAATATGACTGTGTAAACATTTGGCCTGTTGTTCACTATTGTTTTTATTTTATTGAAAATAAATTGGTTTTGGAAACAGGTCTGCCTTGCAAATGAGACACTGAGTCTCAATGGGGATACCTGTATAAATAAAGGTTAAAAAGAGATCTTCTTGTTTTCCTTATTTGCCATACCAATGCAGATTTTACTCTTCCTAAATTATGCTATTTTGTCAAAGTAGGTGGGAAATGAGGTGTTCATTAAGATAACCCTTACCGGCATTAATCAGGTCTGGATCCACTGCATCCTCAGTAGGGTATGGCCCCTATACAAAAAGAAATTAAAATACAAGAATTTGCACACATGCAGGCAGGACACATTTCACTCAACTTGGCTGGCCATGGTCTTTGAAGGGAGAGGCAGAATCACATTTCTCTGATTAGATGAGGAATTGATTTCCTCTGCATTCAACAAAGTGAGCAATCCTTTGAGACTAAGGAGGTGGAAGGATTGGTAGATCTTTGAAACTGGCAATCATAAATATAACTTTGACAAATAAGAAATTACCATAGGCGCCTACATTCTGTCAACACAACTGATTGGAAAGCCATTCTATAGCAGTGGCAGCAGCAGCCTTTGTTAAAAGGCTCAGCCAGCAAATAATGAGAAAGAAAAATGGAAGAGAAAGTGTCAAACTGCCACAATCTCTTACGTAACAATTGAAGCACATTTCAAATGAGAGGCCCAACTAGGAATGATGCTGGTTAAATAAATGGCTATTCAACTTGAAACATGCTTAGAGCATGATTTGGTTCAAAAACATTTACTGTTACTTCAAATGACTGACTCTGCAAGGAATGAAGAAATATGCTGCTCGTTAGCTTGTTTAGTCAAGATTCAAAGCACTGAATCCTAAGGAGAGAAAAATCTGTAGGTGTCTTACCAGTCCCAAAATTCCATTTTCACTCTGGAGATGTACAGTGATGTCTGGTTTTATAAAGTTGCTAGCCAGCATGGGGATACCTATGCCGAGGTTAGCTGGTTGGCTTCTTGTTAAAGACAATAATTATGACATTTGCATTTTTTAAAAGGGAAAAAAGGTATCAAATGCATGGATCTTCTTGAACCACCTCACATAGATAAGCTACAAGACAAAGCTCAAGAAAATCTGCTGTGTGGATTGTTTATAGTCCTCACATTTCTAAGAAATCAGACATTATACTGAATTATTAAGGAATCTGACCAAGTCTAAAAAAACAAAACAAAAAAAACAATGGTTAATCATAGTTCAGTCAATGAAAAACTGCTTTCATGTGTAAGCGAAGATGCTGTCGTGCAACTGAAAACCGTTGTAAAAAGTATAAGACCTTAATGTGCATAATTTTCTCTCACTGCTTCTATTCCTGTCAAAGGATACCATACATGCCATCCTCAAACTCCAGAGCAGCCCTGCGAATGATCCTTTCTCGAACAATGTCAGATTCCTTCTTCTGTTTGGGCGTCTCTTCTTGGCTTTTCTTTACTGTGCGTTTCTGGAACCATACAGAGATATATGAGTAACAGGAAGACAGCATCTGGTTATTTCTGGTTGAGTAAATAAAAGTAAGTACGTTTCTGAACAATGATGGAAATGCGAAAAGGCCTGGAAAAGGTTCATCTCTACAGTTCTATCACTGCAGGATTTGTCACTTTTTTCTTCAATTAATCTTTAATAGAATTTATTTTCCGTGACATCTGTAACCTTGCTACTTGAGTGAGTTCTTTAAAGTCTCATTTTCTACCTCAATCCTTTTCTCATAGCTGGCTCCCTGGACAACCCTGTGGATATAGATGCTGGGTATGTGGATGTCTTCTGCAGCAAAAGTCCCGACATCCACCAACTCTTCCACCTACACAAAGACACAGTGATGAACTCTGACTTCACTTACAAGGTGTCCCATGATCCTTGAGATTAAAGTTCAGATAAGAAAACCATGCACAGATGGAATTACACTACCAGAAAATAACCTTTGCCTACCAAGCTATGAAATTCAAAAGGTGAACTGATAAAAATTCAGTAGATGCTTTACCAGTCTGATGAATAATCTGAAGATTTCATCTTGATCTCTGGGTTACTTTACAATTTTTAAAAGGTTTTAAAAATGTAAATACTCATATTTTAAGAAACATGTTAAATGTTCCTAATAAAATTCATATTTGAGCTGCAAACATCCTGCTGAAGAAAATATTTTTCACCTTTACACTATTTTTGAAATGATTCTATCATGTCTTTCACAGCAAAGAGAGGGTAAATATTTGTGGAAACGTTGCATTTATTCGTCTAGCCACTCCACTGAGCCCAGTGAAGGGTGTCTATGTACCCAATGTCAGCTTGGCTAACAGAAAATAGGAATCGTCTGACACACCGAGTCCAGGGGATGCAGCTTGACCTAGAGGTATATGGAGGAGATTGCATTCATGTCAAGTGTAATCTGGCCAAACCAAAAATGGAGGTTAAGAGGAATTTTACCATGATGTGGAAAATGATGGTTAGTTAGAAACTGTTATACTGGGCCTATTCCAAAAACTCCTTTTCAAGGTTTCAATTTGAGCATTTGAGCTCAGTTTATTCTGACAACATGATAATTACACCGGGTTTATCCTCAAACAACTTCAGTTATGGCCATACTTAACATGACAGCAATATAAAAATTGTGTACATATAACAAAGAGTATATTGCTATGATAGAAAGTCCATCACTTTTATGAGAAAGTGTACAGCAGCAGAAACGGAGTATGCATTCAATTCAATTTTATTTATATAGTGCCAAATCACAACAGTCACCTCTAGGCACGTTATATTGGTAAATAGCTAGTTCTTATATAGTGCTTTTCTTCTCTACTTTGAGCACTCAAAGTGCTTTATACAGCATGCCTCTTTCACCCATTCACACACATTTATACAAGCACTTCTCTCTACAGCTAAGTGCTTTCTATCTAACATTCACACACATTCATCCTCCCATGGTTACATCGGAGAATACTTTGACATGCAAGGGATCAAACCACCAACCTTCCAATTAGTAGGCTGCTCTACCTCCTGTGCTACAGCCACCCCATATTGTAAGGTAAAGACCCTACAATAATTACAGAGAAAAACCCAACAGTCAAAATGACCCACTACGTGCAAGCACTTGGCAACAGTGGGAAGGGAAAACTCCCTTTTAAAAGGAAGAAACCTCCAGTAGAACCAGGCTCAGGGAGGGGCAATCATGTGCCGCAACTGGCTGGGGCTGAGGGGAGAGAGACAGGGGTAAAGACATGCCGTGGAAGAGAGTTATTAGAGTTTAATAATAACTAATGTTTAAATACAGAGTGGTGTATAAACAGAGTAAAAAGAGGTGAATCAAAAGAAATACTCAGCGCATTATGGGAACCCCCCAGCAGCCTAGGTCTATAGCAGCATAACTAAGAGATGGTTCAGTGTCATGTAACTACAAGCTCAATCAAAAAGGCAAGTTTTACATTTAATCTTAAAAACAGATAAAGTGTCTGTTTCCCGAATCCAAATTGAGAGCTCGTTCCACAGAAGAGGGGCCTGAAAGCTGAAGGCTCTGCCTCCCATTCTATTCTTAATTATCCTAGAAACCCCAAGTAAGCCAGCAGCCTGAGAGCAAAGTGCTCTATTGGTTGATACAGTACTATGAGGTCTTCAAGAAAAGATGGGGCCTGATTATTCAAGACCTTGTATGTGAGAAGAAGAATTTTAAATTAAATCCTGGATTTAACAGGGAGTCAATGAAGAGAAGTCAATATGGGAGAAATATGCACTCTCTCTTTCTAGTCCCTGTCAGTACTCTAGCTGCAGCATTTTGGATCAGCTGAAGGCTTTTTAGGGAGCTTTTAGAACAGCCTGATAGTAATGAATTACAATAGTCCAGCCTAGATGTAATAAATGCATGAATTAGCTTTCCAGCATCACTCTGAAACCTGGATGTTTTTTATTGTAGAAATATTGCACAGTACTATATATCTGTGTAATATGTGCATCGAAATAGGGCTGTGCGAAGTAGGGCTGTGTGATTAATCGAAATTTGATCTAAATTTCAATTTTGGCTCCAAAACAGTGTAATTGTTGTAATACCACTACCAGTTGACTCTGGTGGCATCATATTATGATACCACGCTGGAATTCACTGAACGAAACGAATGTTTGTAGACGCAGTCTGCATGCCTAGGTGCTTGATGTTATACACCTGTGGCCACAGAAGTGATTGGAACGCCTGAATTTAATGATTTGGATGGGTGAGTGAATATTTTTGGCAACAAAGTGTAAGTCTGCTCCAGGTCTTTATTTAGTATCCATATTTACAGTAGACTTTAGCATTAAACACTACAGTCCCAGAGATTTCAAACCAATATAGGACTCAAACAAAGCTGAGGAGGGATTGACAAAAACCTTCTTTAGAGAGCCAATTTTCCTTTCTCAAACAGATGAGACTTCAAGGGGGAGGATGTGATATGTCTTTCTTTCAGAAGATTCTACAAGAGGGCAAGTAGTTGAAATAATAAAATTAAAATAAAAAATGGGGGGAAAAAAGCATTATCACATCTCTGGGGACCAAAGGACAACTCAGCCACAACGACATAATTCTCACCCTCATTTCTATTTTTCAGTGCTTTACTCCTGTGTAGCTCAGAGTATAACCTGCTTATTCTATTTACATGAGGGGCAAGCAGCCGTTCAGAGCAAATTGAATTGAATCTCTCCTTATCTCTACTTCCTCCCTCAGCACTCTGTCCTGACTAAGAGGAGTCAATGGCTAAGAGTGGATCCCATCTTAGCGTTGTCATGGATACGCAGGCTTTGGTCTCTCATGAGCTAGGGCCACTCAGGACCGTAAAGTGATTTTAGACTCTTTTTCTGGTTCTACTCTGGTTTATGGTAAGTCTCTGATGCTCCAGAGAGAAAACGAGGCCATGCAAGATGAGACTGGTTGCGCGAGAGCACTGATGCAGCAGTCCCACACATTCACCCACATCTTTCTCTGGAGGCTTGATCTGTCTCGGTGAGAAGCATGATTTTCTGAGACATCTTCATTAAGCAAGACTGTGCTTGCCATGTTATTTTTTTAAAAAATAATCATAAAACAGGGAAGACTGGGGAAGTAATTACAACAAATATTTGGGATGTGAATTTTCAGGAATTTTAAGGTGAATTTATATAATCAACAATATCAAGCATTGATATTTTTTCCAATTTAAAAAAGATATCCAAGAGTAAGCCCCGCAAAAACAAACAAACAAAAACAAACAAACAAATAAACAAAAACCAACTGCAAAAACAACAAAACTAAAAGAATCCACACCCAAGAGGCTGGCTTTTCTCATATTGTTTTGTTGGTCTCTAACACACACATGCAAACAAACCATGTATTCAGCTCTATTTTCAATTATCCTCCCAAAGACAAGTCAAAGCACAATAAGAAGCTCATACAATTTAAATGTGCTGTGTACATAAAAAAAAAAGCCTCTGTTCTTTTCATCTATGTGATGTGTCCCGGCTACACTACTGCTCAGATGTAGTTCAGACAGGAGGTTCAACGGATGTGAAAGGATAAAGCACTAAAATAAAATAATAATAAAAAAAAAATCACACACACACACACACACACACACACACACACACACACACACACACATACAATGAACAGGTGCGTGGCATAAGCAAGCAGGCGCACATGGACAGACATTGATATTCCTGTATCTGTAGAACGATTTTCACATCAATGAGAGCAGAGCGAGGCATGAAGTGAGCTGGCAGGAGGATAGAGGGAATCAAAGTGCCCTCTGGGGACGTGGTAAGCGGTTTTTTCATGAGTTTGTGCTTTTTTAGGCTGTGCGCTTTGTCAAATCTCGTTAATCTCAAACTGATCAGCGTGCAGCGCTATCAAATTCCTAAAATAAACTACCAACGGTGGTGTCGTACATACATCTAACACATGGTTGTAGAAAATGCACATGCATGATATGACGATGAGTACCTGGAGAGCACCAGCATACTTCCGGAAAGGAAATCAGGTGCGCCAGCAACCTTTTGGCACCAAACTGACTCAATGCTCTTGAGATAAAGGGTATTAGTTAAGATGACTGCACTCCTGTTGACCAGCTGACCTACATTCAAATCACCAAAGAGGAACAGTATAAAAATATGTGCACACTTTAATTCTGTCTGGTTTACATTAAAAAAAAAGGTTACTACACTAATAGGTCCAAGATGTTATAATGTTCATTACACCCTTGATTAGAAAGGCATTGGGTGGAATAAACAAAGAGCACTGCTAATTGTAACTTTTCAATAGCCTAAGTTTTGAGCACACAGCTAAAGCTGCATTACATTCCTCGGCATACATAAACAGTGCTCTCCACTCATGATTTGTCATGTAAATTTCCCCATTCAGAATACCATAACTAGTGCAGAAAACACTTCCTCTGTACTTCACATCAGATAGCTGTTGCTGCTACTGAAATAAAATAAAAAAAATAAAAAAATAAAAACAAGCAATACCCTTAATATACTATCCTTTACTACTGAAATGATTAACTTGTGAAGAAAATTATTAATATTGAGCATTTCCAAATTCCGATGTAATTTTAGTTACATAAATAATACTGTCTTTAATGTCTGTAGGTAATCTTTCCAGGAAGTGATGAACTGTTCTTCAGCTGTTCCCCACACAGTCAACACTCACCTCGACTCGAAGTGAGTACTTTACACACGTGAATGTCCTAAAGCTGCATCCACACTGGAAGCAATGTGCAAAGCTGATGGCTGGTCACTTGCAGGCATTCCAGGCTCCAGTTGCCTAGGTAACCCACCAACGTATTTACCACAAGGCCATATGTCAATCTGCGGCATCCTGCGCTCTCACTGATAGTCGCTTCAATTGCTCACTTGGAAGTTGAGAAAAGTTTATTTCGGGCCACGCCCACTTTTCTTCACTTCGCCAGGGGTCATTCAGCCTGTAGTCGGTTAAAATCACCAAATATTCACTTTCTATGGTCCCGAGTTACCACGCTGCTGGAAATGGCTTCCAAAAGAGAATTTTAACCACATGGTCTAGGCCAAAGAGTACAGATTGTCTTGTTGTCTGTCATTTTGACATAAGTGGTTGTACAAATTCTATCATAATCCCTTCTTAAACATCAATATTTGAGCAACACCTACAGGTAATGAAGTTCAGGGAACTATTGCCTATTTGTACTATTTGTACATTTAACTGCAAAACCCACACTACCACAATAATGATTTATAAATACACCGAATGTGCATTTAAAGGGATGCAGAGAGAAAAGGTGAACAGAAGTATTGACCTTTTTTTTTTGCAGATCTTACTAAAATACTGTGGCCATTGTGTGACCTATAGAGAAACCATTATGGGCACACTGTAAACTGGACTTATCAGTGCCATTTCAGCCAGAGTTTTGAACACTGTTTTCAAGAAAGTCACCAAGAGCAGAAGTCACCAAGACTTTCTAAGCATGGGATTCATGGCACTTGGTTCACAGGGAGAAAATTCTGCAGTACACGTTCCTTATGCACCGGTGAGCAGCTGCACCCCTTCTGTGACCCATAGTGGTCCCATATGCACTCCAAGACCTTGAGGGATGATTCAAAAATTGAATGTCTGAATGTTATTTTAAGAAAAAGATCAGATCTTTCAATTTATTGACAGTGTGTAATTGCTTTAAGTGTTCTAATTTGTGCCAATGAGAGACAGCCTTTGTGTGTGTGTGTGTGTGTGTGTGTGTGTGTGTGTGTGTGTGTGTGTGGTTAGTCATACATTAATATCCTAAAGTTAAGTAATCATAAGACTGCTGTATTTAAATCCAACTGTTGCAAGGACTAACTTCCTCAGTCGTATGGCTTACTAAAAAAATACCTTGGCATTAAAAAATACATGGAGCTTTATTCAACAGAAAAAATAATGGTTAAAAAAATTATAAACCTGAATTGCATTTGATTGTTTTTACATTGCTTTTAAATTAATATAAAAGACTAGATCAATACGGGCTGCAAAGCTTCAGCAGTTAACACTTTGATAGTGGAGTCATCTAAGTTTATAATCTTTACATCTTTGGATTTTATTTAGGTGTGCAAGACCTGAAATGTGACAGTCAAGAGGTCAAGAGAAAGAGAGGATGTGGCTACAGGCAACAGGGCATGAGGATGACAGTGACACCACACTCTCATTACTGTGTTTATTTATAGCCTCCCCATCTTCCTCCCATTGTGCACTTGGCCATGCACTGTTGCCACTTTCAGGGCAAAGCTCTAGCTATATCCCCTAACCCAGTACACTGACATCACGAGCAATCTGTTTCTCCTCAGTGGAAGCTTTTCTCGCCAGTGACAGATTTTATGTTATCCAGAAAATGGGAGACAGCCAGCCAATGTAAACCTTGACAACATTACACAACTAAAAATACATTCTTCAGATGACACACATTGCTCACCAAAGCACCTTGTATCATTTGGAATGGATTTCTCCACTTACAGCTCAAATGGCAATGTTTACATTTCAACTAACAAATAAGCCTTCTTGCAATGTGCTTCAGATTCAGATGATGGGCAGTTGGGAGGAAACTTTAAACTTACAGTCAGACATTCAATTTGTGCATATGCTCAGCAAATCTGTCTTTTATCATCATTTTATAGTCTCTCCCACTGATTTTACATTCAACCAGTTCATTAGACCTTATCCCTCTATTAGTGACATTTTCTGATGTTTTTGTATAAGCCATCAGAAAATGTCAGCATGAAACTTGAATTAATGTTTATGTCAACCAGACTTACTCTTAAGAAAAGTCAATGCAGCCTTTAAAATGAGGCATGACTTACTCTCTCATGTTCAGGAGGATACTTTTAAATTATAACAATATTTGAGCAACACCTACAAGTAATGAAGTTCAGGGAACTATTGCCTATAAACGACATGAATGTTAAGCCAACAAATAAGACAAAAGTTTAACCAAAACCGATTGTAAAGTGTGATATTGTCATCAAACTTTCAATTCAATTCTCCACACTGTTGTCAAATGGATGTGAAAATACAATATTATAAGTTTTGGATTAATTATTACATTTTCCACTTTTCTTCCTGCAGAAGATGAGTTAATGCCTTTTAACAATCTGTCCATTAATGTAACAACAATTTACAATTGCTTTAGTCAAACAAGTCCTGCAACTACTTGCTCTGGAGAGGTTACCGCTTTGGACTGCAGTGTGCAATAACCTTTTTGAGATATTGGTTCCATGAAAGATTTTTAGTCAATTAGCATGCAAATATCACATTTCACCTTCTGGCAAATGTAAATCCTAAAACACCCCCATAACCCTCCTCCTATGTTGTGCAAAACAGGAATATAAAGAATAAAATGCACATCTTATGCACACAAAATTCAATTCATAAACATCCTTAGGCAGGAAATGATGGAGAAAATAATTGGTTTCTAATTACTACCTAAAAGTAGCTTGAGTAATTATGTCAATGGAGGGCACAAGTCAAGAACAAGACTAGAAAACTCAACAAGGCATTGTAAGTCATGCAAAACAGACTTTTTAAAAAATTGCCCATATCAAGGCACAAGGCAATCTGCACCACAGAAGGCCACAGCAATGGTTTAAGACAATACCTAACATATATCCATCCATTTTCTTCCACTTATGCAATTCAGTGTTGTTTGGGATGCAGGTTACACCCGAGACAGGTCACCGGTCTATTGCAGTAATGCCTGTCATTTCAACGAAAAACACAGCAATAAACTAAAACTGATGCCTTGCAGTGGTATAACTCCAGCAACCAGTAAAGCTGCAATTTACAACCATGTCTATCTAGGGCTGACCTCTTGTAAATAAAAATCACTTAATTACTTTATTTGTTATTCGTAGACATATTTATCATATCACATATATGATGTAAATTTTTGAATTATGGACAAAAACATTTTATAACATCAGTTACGTTGATCTTTAACCAGCAAACTATTTTCCAATCATGCTTGAACCCAAGTTAATGTTTGTGTCAGATGTAATTACATTCCCTCCAAGGGTTCCCGATTTCTTGATTTAATCACATTCACAACAATGGAACGACATTAGGTCACAGTGACCTTAATCTTTGACCTTTAACCACCAGTTCATCTTCACTGCAAGGGAACATTTGTGCCAAGTAATTTAACAGCTATAGCATTTACCAGAATGGAAAGGATAATCTAAAAAAATATAATGATCCAGCCAATAAAAAACAACTTTACAAGTTTCAAAGTTATGATAAAATATATGATAAAATTAAATGTATTTTTTTTATTAAAAAGTAAAGTGTAAAGAGTAAAACAATATACACAATACCATATTTAAACCCTGAGTAACTGTAGTTTTTGTTTCAACACAAATGTATAGCAGGAGGCTGATCTGGATTTTAGATCTCTTGCCTAAAAGAATAAATAAAAGAAAAACACACGCACTTAAAAATACCTTAATTTAATTCGTGTATGACTGGTTTGCTGTGCACAATAACACCCACACAACTACAATGAATTGCTACAAGAAAACAGTAGCATCATCTACTGTGACTGATAGTCAAACAACAGCAGAAACCAACGCTTTGATTCAGTCTCTGGTGCACTGAATCCCACAATGCACTAGGGCCTTTCACTGTACCTGTGATAAGGGAATAACTGGACCAGCTGGATACTCTGGAACATTGAGCAATTGAATAGCAGGGTTGGGTTGCCTAGCAACCATGGAAGGAGCTGGTGATGATCTGGCAATTCTTTTTTATTTTTATTTTTTTGTAATTTGCTTTTGTGTTATCTTGTTTTCTGGGACCCTTACAATCTCTAGGATTATAAATTTCATTTTAAAAAAATAAAAAGAAGAAGACATATGCATCAAAACTGGCACATAAACTGCAATCTCCAACTAGCGGTCAATGATCAGATGAAGTAGAGTTGGCTATGTATGGGAAGGATTTACAATGGTGTAAAATATTAAAAACAACAACAAAATGTTAATCAATTTATCTCCAAGATGCGTGAAATGAAGTCAGCTGGGGACCACTGCAGGGTTACTAATATAAACCAGGAGATCTTTTGAACTTGTTTCCCAGAATTTCCATGAATTTTTAAGCAAAGTGGAGTCACTAAGTTACAACTCTGTTAGCCCCTCAGGGATTAAATGCTCTACACACACACATTCACCAAGGCTCAGTGAATGAGTTGTTTGGGATTCAAATTAAAATGGATACTTTGATGACTGACAGTATGTAAATTGTTCAAAGGAATACTTTTAATGAAAGACATTTTTATGTGCATATTAAGCAGAGATAATTCAGATACTTCATATTCCCATCTTATTCTGCAAGTGCAATTCAAGCACAGGGGGAGAAAAATTAAAAGAAGAATGGGTTGGCTAAACAAAACTTTATTCAACAGGTTAATAGACATCACCTTTACTTATGAAACTCATTTTGAAACACTTCAATGTGTTGACATTATACTAACTAATTAAATTCAGTGACCAGAATCACATTAATAAGAATGTGGGTTTTAGCCTGGCTATGACTACAGGACTTAATTTCACAACTGATTAAGTATTTTCAAAACAAGACTTAAACTAATATGATCTAGATTTAATTTAATAAATCAATCTAGTTGTTTAGGCATAGCTGCAACTACTGAAGTGTGACAAGAAAGAGGGAAATTGTTTCCCAAAAGTTCCCCAAGTCTTGTGAAGCTTTTGTCCCAATGCCTTGACATTTTTGCTCTTTTATCATCATTAATTGCTTTAGCAGTTTGGGTTTTCTATGCTGCATACACCATTCAGCTACAACATTAAAAACCACTAACACGTGACACTGAACACGTCATTACAATGTAATGTGATGGCAACTGTGCTCCCCAACGGCAGCAGGCAGCCCCATACAGACAAAGACACCACTATGCACCACAGAAATCCTCAGGAAATGCAGTTGATTACAGAGACCTCAAGGTTTTGACCCAGTCTCCATACTCCCCAGATACATATCCAATCAAACATCTGCAGGAAGTGCTAGAATAAGCTTAATCCAAACAAGCCCCACCCTGCAATCCATAGTATTCATAAGTCCCACTGTCATACACCACAGGACACCCTTAGACTCCCTGTGTCCATGCCCCAGTGGGTCAGAGCTATTGGGGCAGGTCCCTGCACAATATTAAGCAGATAGTTTTATTAATAGGCAACTCAGTGTAAAAATAGAGAGGTAAATTCTGGTTCAGTAGATGTCCAGCACAAGCTTGCCATGCTAGCGCGAGCTGCAAAACTAAGGTGCAAG
>JAMQGT020010516.1:0-71863 GCA_024447675.2 Pterophyllum scalare
GAATTGAATTGAATATATATGAAACTATATATATATTTTAATATGAAGTGTCCTTGCTTTTTAAAAAAATATATTTTCCCTCACATTTACAGATTATAATGTTATATATAGCTACATGATCAGATGTTCATGTTTATTGTGACACGTTTGTAACAAAAAAAACCCATCAAAAAATCTTAGCTTTACAAAAAGTGTACAAAAAAAGATAATCTCCTAGGACATGAGGTTTTATAGTTCAGAACACACATCTTTATTAAACAATTAACACATCTAAATTGTTCAAAAAACACCATTTGCAACTGACTTGAATGACCTGTGCAATAAAACATTAAAATCTATAGGGAGGAAGCAGATCACCTGGAGGAAGTCTGAGCAGTTTCCCCTATTTGAAATGGTTTGGGGAAATTACATGAACGTTCATTTCTGATCTGCCTGTGCAGACAATAGCATTTATGTGGCGCTGTCTTCGGTGAACTAGTCTAAACAGGCAGCAGCAGGGAGGTGAGATGTGCAACAGCTTCATTAGGAGGTGCTTTCTTATAACCACAAAAGACTTACAGCACTGCAGTTTCAAATCTCACTTGCTCACACAGCCTGGTGCACAAGAAAAATCGAGCAGCAGCTGAAGTCTCGCTGCTCACCTGGTGCAAAGCTCTGCCCTGTTCTTTGCTCCAGCTGTGCCTGTTCTGAGTGTGTTTCGGGTTTGGCCACACTAGTAGCATTAAAAGCACGTTCTTTTTTCACTTAGCTTTAATACTCAACATCTGTTTTTCCTGTATCTGTATTTGTTTTAACTTAACATTATTTTTTATTCTTGATGCTTCTGTTGCGGTGGCCCACCACTGCTGAATAAACAAAGAGGAAACACATGCATGTGGCGTCTACAGACAGCAGAGAGAGAAAAAGAGCGAGAAAGAGGCAGGAAATCCACAATTGATATCCTCAAAAACCAGCAGAAGTCCTGTCAAGAAGAGCTATTCTCAGAGCGTGAGATCTGTGGTGAAACAACAACATGAGCATCTGAAGGCGGTTGGACTGCAACCCAGCTGCATCCCGATGACTTTAATATTCTATCATGCTTTTGGTTTTTCCAGCAACCTCTGTGAAAACACACTGCTGCTGCTTTCACAGCCAAAAAAAAGAGAAAAGAAAAGAGGAAGTGAAAGGAACGTGTGGCATCGAAGCAATGAAAGCCACCCAAAGATAACTACTTCCTCCTGTGCAACTGTGGTTCATGACATCATCAGTATCTTCAGCGGCAGTGCATGCCTTTCAAAAATAAACTATGACCCCTATTTCTTTTAGGTGTAACCAGACAGGTTGCAAAATCGTGATGCTATATTTAGCTCCTTTGTGAGATTCATGCCATCATGGGGCTCACATGATAGATTTGTTTTCACACACCGATGCATATTTCAAAGCGGCAGCAGCTGTGGGTTATTTGAAGCTAACCTCCAGTAGTCCTTTACAGGTAGCAGGTTTCCAAGCTGATACACATGTGACAACTCCGGGTGATGAATCCTGA
The DNA here is from genome assembly GCA_024447675.2 of Pterophyllum scalare. Classification (NCBI taxonomy): domain Eukaryota; kingdom Metazoa; phylum Chordata; class Actinopteri; order Cichliformes; family Cichlidae; genus Pterophyllum; species Pterophyllum scalare. The sequence continues at coordinate 1,526 of JAMQGT020010516.1, forward strand.
AAATGAGCCAGGTATTCACTGAGTGAGTCATCTGGTTTGTCAGCGTTGCCAAGAATCCATCTGTTCATCTTCAGTTACAGCATGATTGTACTCAAGCAGCCTACTCACTCACCTTCATAGACCCCATTTACACTTAGTTTTAAAATGAGGTGTGGGCAAGTGGACAGCACTAAACGCAAGTGTCAATGACCACCAACATGCATTATTCCTGAGATATTCTGGGACTGATTTGGCTCTGTATCTTCTGTTACGTAAATGTTAATATGTCCTGAATTATCCCCAAAATGGACAACAGAAAACAAATATGTTGTCAAAACACTATATGGTGCTTTTAGCCTTAATTTTTAAGTGAAAACCAATGACTGAATGTGAACAAAGGGGAACACCTTGGAGATGCATGATATTCAGAGGTGTAAACAACTCATCCCCCTCAGGCACCAGTCTCCATGGATGTTGTCGTTTGGGCTAAATTTAGTCATCTAGTCAAACTTGGTTGAAATCTGAATCAAACGCAGCCTAATTTCAACCAATGATTCTGACACTGAATAATGTCCACTCTAAATAATGTATTTTATTTGGATGGGAAATGGTTGTGATCACACAGCCAAACATTTATCTGTACGAGCTTGTGGAAGTACTGCTGCCTAATAACAAGAAGCTTCTGGATCAAATTTAGAGGTCATTTGCAAGCAGTTTTAGACATAAAGGGATATCTTCTACTAGATGTCTCTTTAATGACCTGATAAGACAGCTTTCACTTTTCAACCTAATCTCATCGCTGTTGGCATGTTTGGCAAAATTGTCTCCCATGTTGTCTTTTTTCCTGGGCGGGATGTTTCACGGCTGACCACTTGTTATCCAATGGCAGAAATACAGTTAAAAACTAAGGTCATAGACACACACACAAACAGGACCAAAACTAAATGTTAGCGCTTAGGTTATCTGACTGTTCCAGACTTTAACCCACTGACAAACGAGTAATGACCTGGTTGCTCTTTTATCCAAATGCTAAAGCTCTTCTAATTTGCGCCTGTGGGCAGCAAATGCACATATAAATCAGTGGAAAAAGGAAATGAAAGCATACTGGGACAGAGGGACATTTGTGTATGTAATTACAGTAATTGGACATAAACAAAGAGGTTAATTTCAATTATAATGGTAGTGAGTTAAACGCACTTTGTTACAGACAAGTAGGAACATATGCTTTTCACTGATGAGAATAATCAGGCACATCTACACCTGCAGTGCACATTTTAAAGCAGTGACAAAAAATACAACCAACTGCTTCATAATCTGTAACATATACAATTAGCACCTTAAACTAAAGCTGTTCTTGGGAAGTTGATGGGCAGCTGTTTCCAGTCAGAGAGCTTTTAACACTGTATTACTACCTGCTGACAGTTAGAAACTAGAGGAAAGCTTTATATTCCCCTTGGGCAATTGTAGAGACCAAAAACAGAGCTAAAAGACTACTAAGACTACTGGACTATTTCATCAGGTAGCCTCCATCCATCCAGTGTCTTCCTCTTATCATTTTCAGGATCGATGGGGGTGGGGGTGCGGGAGTTGGAGCCTATTCCGGGTGTCATAGGGCGAGAGGCAGGGTACGCCCTGTACAGGTTGCCACCCTGTCACAGAGCTAACACAGCACAACTATTCACACTCACATTCACACCTATGGGCAATTTAGAATTATCAATTAACCTAACCCCTTTAACTCCCAGTAGTTTCTAATCCTCTAACTCTAAAGTAAATGCTAATGTTTCTCCATAATGAGGTCACTGGGCAGCATGGTGGTGCACTGGTTAGCACTGTCACCTCACAGCAAGAAGCTTCCTGGTTTGAACTCCAGCCTTCTGTATGGAGCTCACATGCTCTCTCTGTGCTTTTTCTCTCTGTGGGTACACCAGCTTCCTCCCACAGTGCAAAGACATGCATGATAGGTTAAATGGTGATTCTAAATTTCCTGTATGTGTGAAAGTGAGTGTGAACAGTTGTCTATCTCTCCGTGTCAGCCCTGCAATACACTAGTGACCTGTCCAGGGAGTACCCCTGACAGCTGGGATACACTCCAGCCCCCGTGACCCTAAATTAGATCAGTGGATGAAAATGGATGTGTCAATAAGGCCCCCATGATAATATCATTACAACCTGTGAAATTGTTCTGTTGTTTGCTTTTGTACAGTTATGATTACAGACACTCATGCCAACTCCAGCTTACCAGTTTATCTTGCATATGGAGTTCAATTAATTTGACCCCCCCCCCAAAAAAAAACCCCAAACCAAAATGACTGAATGATAGCACTAATATTACTTTCACATTTTCTACAGATACCACAGTGATACTGCTACTTTTGATCATGAAATGAAAGTCTGATCCTATGACAGTCCTACCTAAGAAGTTCAGCCTATCATTTTCATGCAGGTTAGCATTTCACTTTAATGGTTACTTTGACCTTTGGACATCTACAATAGATTTTTTTTTCCCCCATTACGGTAAAATACTATTTGACCAAGCGCTTCTATAAACACCAAGAATCAGGTCGGTACAGCACGTGGAACTTCACTCACTTCAGAGTAGTGAGTTTGTGAGCCTTTGGCTTGACTAGTTTATGTGTTAAATAAACTACATTCTTCAGCTAACTAAAAAAAAAAGATAAAGATCCAGAAATGCTTTGAACCCCACTGAAAATCTCTGGGGAAAATGATCTAGTTCATCACAACCTGACTGCACAAGCTGAAGGGGTTGGCTTGTTATGTTTCGCATGCTACCCTGGTTGTTTGAATCCTTGCTTTTGAGTCATTAGTACACTGCAGTTTCAAGGTGGTAAGGCTTGCCCATGGTGGTGAATGGTTACTTAGCTCATTATATACCTTCTATGATAGAAAAAAAACACCATGTGGTCATGTTAAAGCTAAAAAAACTTCATTTGGATTGGGAAGTCTTTAGCAGGCTGAAACGTGCATGCTTTGGTTTGAACACTGATGTGTGGTTTGGAGGAGGCTGGCCAGCCATGGCTGAAAGTTTTGCTGCTTCTTTGCGCGGATATCATCTCTTAGAACTTTTTAGGAAAAAAAGAAAATAAAGCAGATATAAAATTGATATTAATTATGGTGCTTGTGGGAGAAAAAAGCAGCTGTAATAACATTAAATTGATGGGAGAGGCTGATCAAAAAGTCCAATGTTGCAATTTAAATGTACTTTTACCTGCACAGATGGCTAGTTAAGAGCATCTGCACTGGTGCAGAGTGCATTTAAGTGCATTAATACAAGCAGGAAAGAGAAAGAACAAAGACAGTAAGTGCACATAAGGGAGATCTGTAAGCTCACACTCTCATACTGTGAGCGATAATCAGCTCTCCTCTCGGTACGAGTCACTGTCAGAGAACAGTACATTTCATGTAGCTCTCCTTTCACTGTGAAAGCCACTTAGGAGAGCCTTTTATCTGACTCCTGAACATGGACTCCCGACTGCATCTGTGTTACTGACACAATTATTTCCAATTTAGACCATTAACAGTAAATCAATCGGAATCAATTTATCATTTTTAAGATGACAAACATTTGTTACATTTGTTATCTGAAATAAGTGATTTAGCGGCTTTTCTCCGTTTTATACAACAGAAAATTGAATTTTGTCATCGACACTTGGCCAGAGAAGAAAAGGTAGAGAAACATTTTTCCTATTTTTTTCAGCTCTCATAATAATCAATCAATCAATAACATTTTGTCAGCATCCAAAAATTCAAAAACTTTTTCTTTTTAATTACTAATTAGGAAAAACTTCTTTTGGCAGATGTAGCAACATATTCGGTAACCTCCTGTACTTGAGCACTACTGCAAAGCCCTTTGAGTGGCTGATAAGAAAAGAAAAGCAGTATATATTAATATACTGTAATAAGGCTCATGGGTTTACAGAGGCACTTTAAAAACCCCAAAAAACAACCTGTTTTTCTGACTAAAAATGTATCCTTTCCTTCAAACAAACTGGTGAATCTCAATGAATCTGTGAAGAGCAGATCATTCTTTACAGTATGATGTGTAAAAAACAGGATTTCCTTAAGGCAGCCCCTTATTTGAATACTGCAATTTTTGCAGGTTAAATGATCAATATGCTTGTGCGTGTTTTATGCAAATTGTGGCTGTGCAGTCACTGTAACTCACGAAGCAGCTGTCGTCTGAGAAATGCACGTTGAAGGTGGAAGGAGGGAGGCTTTCATTTCACACGAAACCAAATATTTATCACAACTTCCAAACAAAAGTGGGCTGTGCAAGAGAAAGGCTTTGTAACAGCCAGTAGAGAAACATAAGGCCACAGGACACTGTGCTCCCTGCACGTTGTAAAAAGCATATTCTTTGCACCACATAATATGTATGATGTGTGAGTAATGTGTGAAAGGCAATGGCAAAAGAAAGAAATGCCTTGTTTACTTACAGTGTTCTTCTGGCAAATTATCTCCTGAAAGAAGAAAAGAGAGAAATCCATTTAGAAATTCATCATGAGCATCTTCTCTAAGGGGCAATTTATGTTAGATACTGTGCTACTCGGTGACACAGTATAAATCCTGTGATTTCCACTTAAATTCAACACATCCATACCTGAGGCAGAAACATTTGATCAAGATGACTTTATGGATATTTGCTGGTTTCCCAATAGTATGACTGTTTCTAGTGAAAAGCTGATGACAACAAGGCATGTTGAGCAAACTACATATTTAAGGTGCGTTTGTTTTGAGGAAGGAAATTTTTGTTACGCCTTTTTTTTTTTTTTTTACAGTTAGAAGGGTGCATGTTTAGCTTTACACTTGTTCAGTGTATAAGAAATTAAAACTATGCATCCATCAAGCATGGTTCAAGCTACAAGTAATGCTTTATCCATCTTATCTAAATAGATGAACATTTTTAATCAAAAGATAGCCCTGGACTTCGTTTTACCGCTTGCAACAATATCTCTGCTTTGACAAGTCAAAAGTGCATTTTTTTACTCAGTGACTAGCTTCACTTCCTGTGTAAACAAAGCAAGCATAAGGCCCAAGTATGCACAGAACAAGTGCTTGCTGAATAGTCTAGCAATGTCTGAAACCCACTTTTAAACACAAACTCAGAGGGTCAGTGGTGTCCACCACATGCTGCGTGCACAGTGTCCCATTTGCATTTTCCCTCCTGCAGCCTTCAACAGCAACCTTTTAACAGATTACAGATTTACCCACACACACATACCGCGCAATCTTTAAACCAGACACACAAAAGCCTGATCGCACTGGGTAAATTGATGAATGGACTGAAATATGAAAAGAAGCAAACATTAAATGGCTCAGAGCATTAATGATATCTAACTGTCTCTGACTAATGTGTTTGCAAAACATCAATATCATATTTATTTGGCCTACATTATGATGGCCTTTAGGATATCTTTAGATGCCCAAAGGACTGTCTCTCATTATCAAATAAATTACTTGCTTGTACATGTTGAAGATTATGGTAGTGAAAAGAAGCATAATCGCCAAGTGTACACTGAGACTGAGTACACTTGTTTTATTTTTTTTTTTTAGCATTTTTTTTGCGAGTGTCATTGTTTAAAGAAAAATTGTGACTATAAAAAAAGCTGCCTTTATAACAATTTGGTGGCCTGACAGAGATCACAGGAAACTCAGAATTCTTTTTAAGCAGGGTGAGATCATGTTAAACCACACCCAGCTGGATGGGTGGGTAACATGGCAGACCACAGAACACAAACCCCCACCCCCACCCCACCCACCCCCGCCCTTATATCACCAACTTGCACTGGAGCCGGAAAGATCGTCGTCTTAAACAATTTTCTTGACATAAAAAGCAGACATAATAGAGCTGCGAATGTCAGCTTTTTATGGTGTGTTTATTTTTAAGACACGCCTCCTCTGACAGGCTGTGCATTATGGGTTGAGCATACTGTTTGTTTTCTGGCTCATGACCCCCGTCACCATAATACTCCTCCCACTAGACTAACTAAAAGAAAAGCTTCAGTGTTCTTCGGCTACAAGTTGCCTACAGCAGGCAATTTTAAAATGTGTCCTGCGTGGGCCTCAGACAGTGTGAACTATGCCTTTGTCTGAAGTACAGAAGCCACAAGCCTCACACTGTCGTTACACACCGAAGCAGTCTGACGTTTATGGTAAATAAACACAGCTTTGGCCAATGCATATATTGCCTGCAGGTGCTTTTTGGTGTAACATATGATTAAAATTATATTATCCTGGAGTTTTATTATGTAATTAAAGGAAAATAAATACAGGCTACCCAACTACACTGTTGTTACATGGTGAAAAAGCCTGACTTTTATGGTAAATAAACAGCTTCTATATATGACTTCATACACAGATATTTCTCTTCTGGCCTGTGGTGCTATTGGTTGTTGCTTTGTGGTGCTCAAAACACCAAGAAAATACATTAAAAATAAATCTCAAAAGTTCAGCGGCAATGTGTCTTTATAGAAGTCCTGAACAAGATTTAAAAAAAATAATTCACAAGACGTGTTGTGAACAGTTTCAATCTACACTTGCCCCCCATTATCACAAGTTTATAATTAACAACTAACTATAGGGACAGCATTCATGTTTACACCACATTAATAGTCACTGGCATGAGCCTTATTTCTTGGTTGCACCCATGCTTCCTTCTCTTTCACACTAAAGCACTTATCTGCATTAACAACGATGATGTCAAATAAGTAATCATTAAAACATCAATAAAAGAAATGCAAGGTTTCATGATTTTAAAAAAAAGAACTGTCCAAAATTCCCTACCTTCCAATGATGAGCAATTTAAAAAAAAAATCATAAACTCACACAAACACAGTGCTTGACTTCATTTCTCTTCAAAGCATGTAAATCGAGAGGCTGGCCGTTAATGGATTTTAGAATGAAAAAAGTGATTTTTAGGGTGTAAAAGCATCAGATTTTCAGTTGTGATGCTGCAGACAGTGGCTCTGCTGGACAATAAAACCATTTATAAATGACAGCACTCTTTTCTGCATTACAGTTCATATTCATATCAGCATATATCTGATAATATAGTCACTGACATATCTGTGAAAGGCAAATATTGGTGGATATTATCTGCAAAAAAAGACGTTGGTCCAGCCCGAATCAAGTGTTTCTGTGTCTACTGTTTGCCTTTATCGACAAAAGTTGATCTGATCTACTTGGGTATGTTGTCTTTCTTACATCTTTTTTTTCTTTCTTTTGATTATCCACAACTTCAGCCGACTGACTCCCCCCCCCCCATTACAAACTGGTTCATAAATTAATTTCCTTGCATCAAATTATTGATGGGTATACGTGCCGCTGCCACCAAATTGCACTTCAGTCCACCCCATGCACCTCCCTGCCTCCATCTAAATATAGATTTTAAATCACCATCTTCATGAACTACAGTGATTGTTTGGATTGGGAGCTGAAGTGACGAAGGCGGCGCTGTCCTGGTTTTTGCTCATGACGGCGGCTTACCTGCAGAGACTGGAGAGCGTCAGAGTTAGTGTCGCAGTACAAGATGATGTTGTTGGCCATGCTGAAGCTTTCTCTCACTCCCAGGTGGTAGAAGAGCGAAGGCTGGCGGAAGGCATCTGTCATCTCTACCACAGCTATGTCTGATGAAAAGGCACAGGTTTATGTGTGATATCAGGAGTCAAAAGTGAAGATCACTCTTGATCAGCTTTCTTTGAGTTCTGCTATAACTCTGCATGTGTGAGTCTAAATCCCCCATTCTTAAAAATATCATGAGCTTTTGAATAATACAGTTGGTAATGGGTGCACAGAACAGGCAGAAATACTTTTTGCACCCATTATCAACCCACAGAGGATGTTAATTCACTGCTGTAACAGCCTCCACGCTTCTGGTTTCAACCAGATTTTGGAATTTGGCTGCAAGGATGTGCTCCCATCCCACTGTTCATTTCACTGCTAGCTTTGTGCACGTGCACACAAAGCTAGCAGCGAAATGGGAAATGCTTCTACCCAAATTTTGTATTTATTTATTTATTTGTAAATAGTGAACTCTTTTCTTTGTGAAACACATTTTAACAAAGTTTAGTAGAATCTCACAAACCAGTTCAGTAGCCTAATGTAAGTTTGCATGTAATTTATTTATTTTTTTAACATTTATATTCTTTCCCCAGTATCGACTCTTAATCCACTAGCTGTTATTTAAAGGTCATTTGGATACAACCAAATTGCTCATATGGGATCTTGAAGACTCAAAAATTGTCTCTGGGAATTAGAGAGAACAATTTAAAATTTAATGTTTGTAAAGAATTGACTGTAAAAAAAAAATCTGGCTGATATCTGGTTTTCATTCATTCAGTCAGCATCAACTTGCCTTTATTGTTCTGGGAGAGAAAACGATACAGCTCAATTGTTGCAGGTGATGTTCACAACTCCTATTCATGCTGCTATCAGCTATAGATTTGCACGTCCGAGACACAAGTTATCTGAAAACCAATACACATCAGTCATGCACCAACTGCAGCAGGACTTAGCCACACTAGCTGGGTCAATAGGTCAAGTAAATAGTCCCAATTGCCACTCAAGCCAGCAGGGCATCTGGTGAAGAGTTCACAAGCTTGATGTCCGGTGCAACAGGCTGTTACGGTACTGTAAGCACTGGGCTCTTGCTTGTGGTACACCGCAGTGAGCAAATCTTTGTATGAAGCTGCCAGTTGCGCGGCATCAAAATCAAGCATCACCATTTAGAATAAACTTGATGGCATTTTGCAGACCAGCACACGAGGTGGGGCGGGACTACACGCTGTTCCTGAGGTCGCCCCGAGCGACTGATAACAACAAAAACAAATCAGCCCGTTGGCTGCGCTCCAATAATGACAGACGAGCTCAGAGTCACAGAGATAAAGCCGCGCCCTGGTTTTTCATCAGCTCCCAAATCTTTGTCTCAACAAACACATTACATGAAGAGCAGCTATTGTGTGACTCCAATGATCAAATCCTTCACCTCTAATGGCTCTTTTCAAAAGTTGGAAAAGCAACATTCCTTTTTCTGGACTTTTTACCTGTATCCAACTAAAGCCTGCCAAAACAGGATTGGTCAATACAACTCAGACAAGTAGACTGTTGATGTGTGTTTATATGCAGAAATCTGTTTATACAAACTTAAATTACAGCTCTGTGGAGGGCATCTCATTTTTTACTGCCAGTAATGATTTTGATCGATTTTACTGCTCTCATCAGCTGTTTTTTTCAAAAAGCTCATATAATCATAATGTGCTTGAGCTGCAACAAGCCAGTGAACACAGAAGAGCACTTAGCAGCCAACAGATATTTCTGGAGCTAATAGAGATCAAACATGCCAAAAAGAGAGTGAAAACTCGACTTACACTGGCCAGGTGATCAGAATCATGACTCCTAAATCAAAGCTAGTGTTGCTAATGTGCAAAGAAGTGACTGTTGACAACTTATAAGACAAAAATGTAACAACTAGAAGTGGCAGCTAACTAAGCTTTTATCAGAGTCTTTTGCATTAACATTTTTTTTTTAATGCAACACAATTTCTTTTTAAGCTTTTTTTAAACCATGAAGTAAAACTCCTGAGATACAGTGATAGTGTCCTCAGCCAAGAAGGGCAGCATTAACCGGTCATGTTTTTTGATGGCAGATGAAAACGGAGCTTGTTAAGCTAAAGGAGTTCAACAGGCAGTGTGCAATCAAAGCTTCCGGCACAACCCAATCCATCAAATTACTCAAACCAAGTAAGTGAATGCTTAATCATTTGAATGCACAGTTAAACATCAAGCAGCCAGCAGTACACTTGGGAGAGAAGCCTGTCAGAGATTGGCCAACTGCAGCAGTGAAGAGGTTTCCTCAGTGATGAGGGGCCCTGCAGCTCCTCCCACTCATCATCAGGAGATGCAAATTCAACCAGGAAGCAGGTACTTGTTGGCCTCAGAGGTTCTCATCATTAAACCCTTCGTTCACATCAGGAAAAAAAAAAGCCTCATATTTTCATCCCTTCAGAATAGGCGGAGGACAGGATTTTAAGACCTCTGGCTCTGTGCAGCAATGCGGAATTTCAAGATGAGCAGCATCTGTGGATGAGCAGCGTCTTCACATCAGGATAATGCCGATTAGGTGAAACTTAGGTTACACTTTCTAACTTACTTGGCAGACAGGGAAACCACACTTTAATCCTCGCTGAAATTAACAGCCACTTGTTAGTTCCGCATCCCTGATGCACTCATAGATACTGCCGCAAATCGAACAACATTCTGAATATTGAGATGTTATTAAATATCGGTCTATTGGGTTTACTTACTGTTAACAAGACAAATAGTTTGTCCACCACGCCTGATTTTTATACAATCCTAAATAATCCTGAGCATACACATGATAAAAAGGCTGTTTAGATTCTTCTCCTCCTCTTAACTATGCATTCAAGGTGCAGCTGAGTGTCAACATCCAGACGGCACAGGTTGTCTGTTGAATAAAACATAAGCTTGCCTCGTTTCGCCACCTGCAGCAGGTCCCATCAATATTACATTTGAATGAGATTTTAATGCAAGCAGGCAATAAAAATGCAAAAGTATAATATACCTCACAAAAATATGAAGCAGCAGTGACTTGGATGGAATATTTTTGAGTTACTCCAGCCTTATCTGCTTGGGTAAGATTGGTCTGAAGAAAGAAAATATTAGCTGTTTGTCACAGGGAAGGGCTAACAACTGAGGAATAACCGTTAACTCTGTCCACATATTAAAAAAAAAAAAAAGAGTCTTGTGCCCACAGTCAGGAAGAGCGATCAGTTCTCATTAACGCTTTACACTTATAGCACTTGACTAGCTGCATATGATGTTGTCAGTGTGAAGTGTTTATTTCAGTACAGTCTAATAATAAAGAACAATGCACTCTAGGCTTTACTGGAAGCTGCTCACAATGGCAGCCACAAATAACCACTTTCATACTTCAATTCCTGAAGTGTTTGTCTTCAGCTTGACTTGTTCAATCTGTCTTCTCTAGGAAAACATTGTTTTTAGTGTTCAGTTGGTAACTGAATCAATACTAATAAAGTGCAAAGTCATAATAGGGTAAGTGTTCTTGTGCTAAATTTTGAACTAGGGTGGAGCCAAGGGGTAGTAACAGCCACCACAGTCACACCACACAATCGCTGACTAAATCTGCAAATGGCTGGCACACTGATCATTGCTTGTGCTAACTGCGACGTCAACACAGCACCATAAACATTTATATTCGAACTTGAGCTCTACTCCACTCCTGGCAGTCTTCTCCTAAAAGATGAAACACTGCAGAAAGATAGCAGAGGTTTTCTGGAGGAACTCTAATCTTTTTGAACTGCAATCTCACTCTGTGCCATCTGATAATCCTGTGCTGCTGCTTTGATGTTGCACAGAGGTACCTCTTTCGATATTCAGTCCTGCTGGCCATGCTGTGCATGCCAGGTCACAAAAACTGGGAGGTGCAGAACAAGCGAGAACATCAGCAAAGTGCACCGAGCAACACTTGCAATACCGTCATGTTTGGCGCATGCTCCTGCATGGACAAGGACAACAGCGAGCATAAACTGCCTGCAAAGGAACTGCCTGTAAGCACAAACTTGTGTTTGTTGTTCCCACAGGGAGGCATTTTAAAAGCACAACCACCTCTTTATATTCTAATTATCTTCTGAGATTTGACAAAAATTAAAAAAGATTGATATAAGCAAATTTGAGATTTTTAAACAAGTAGAGGATTGTATGAAAATGCTCATTATAAGTTTTTATGGTGTATTTATGCATGGCATGGTATGTATAAGCAAATGAGACTGTCTGGGAAAAAAAAAGACTGTGTAGGCAGTGTAAGTAATGGTCTCAGCCTATTCACTAATGTAGAATCTGCTTGCTATCCTGTAATAGGTAATGTATATGTTCATTAGAAGTTAGGGCAGCAAGGTGGCACAGTGGTTTGCACTGTAACCTCACAGCACGAAGATCTGAATCCTCCGGCCAGATGGGACCTTTCTGTGTGGAGTTTGGCCCCGTGCTTGGTTCCAGCTTACTCTCACAGTCCAAAGTCATGCACGGGGTTAAGTTTATTAGCAATTCTGAGCTGGCCAGGTGTGAGGTGTGAAAGTGAGTGCGAATGATTGTCCGTCTCTATGTATCAGCCCTGCCATAAACTGGCAACCTGTCTAGGGTGAACCTCGCCTCTCATGCCAGCCTGGGTAGGCTACTGACCATGAACTGGATAAGAGGAAGAAGATGGGTGGAAGAATTATAGAAATGAGCAATTCTTTCCTTTCATGGATGGCTAGCTTTCACATTTCTAGGAAGGCTTGCTTTAAGTAATTTATGGTAAAGTAATCACAGCACCAATACTGCATTTCAATAGCACAGGCGCTGAATGTTTCTGGAGCGTGTTCAGATGTCGTGATTGCTTACCAATGCAACAGCAGAGTGAAGTGCATGCCAATATAACAGCAGACCTGCCAACATAGTGTTGACAGAAGGCTGCGTGAAGCCTGCAGAGGAGTTACATGAGTCTCCCAGTCACTCTTTTTTCACACACAATGCCACCTAATCCCTTCAGCTGGTGTTTTACAATCACCTGATATCGCCGGTAAACCGAAGTCTGTCTGCACCAGTGAGAGACATAGAGGAAAAAAACGGAGTAAAACATACATACTGATACCCTGATAATCCTGCTACACCTCCTACAGTTGAACCTTCCAATGTAGACCAAAACTAAATTGATTCCTTCGCCTACTGCTGAAAGCAGAGGAGGGAAAATAATTCAATACTCTCTCACAGTGTTTGGCTTTCAGCAGCACTCGGCTTGGCGCTGCAGGTTCTTTGGGCCTCAGATGAGCAGCTCAGAGTGGAGAGCTCTGAATTTACTGGTGATTGTTCTGGTGTCTATTGGCTTCTCTTTATGGATCCTTCTCAGCCCTCCCCAGAGATCCTCCACCCATTCCACATGCTCTTTCTGAAAAGGAGCTGGGGGATCGGCTCAATATTATGCTCTAAAAATCTCTGGAGAGTTTTCAAGTGGATCTGGGTAATTTCAGCAATGCAGAGCCTCTGTCTCTACTAGTGAGAGCACATGTTTGGAGACAGAGAAATCTACTTTAATGAGAGCGGGTTATAGAGAAAAATAAACAGTTGCTCCCAACAGTCTTAAGCTATAAAGATATGAACAATACTGAGAGACTGCACGTCACTTACACTGTACATCCCTACAGCTGTAAACATTTGTATGCATAGACATACAAAATAATGTCATAGTCAACTTTTTTGTTCATTCACAACTTCATAATTTTATTTCAGTTATAACAGTCAGCATCACGCTTCGGTTCATATCACTGTTTCCGACTTCAGCTGTCATAGGGTGAAAGGTGGGCTACATCCAGGGCAGATCACCGGTCTATCGCGGGGCTATCAGATGACAAAACAGTGTGCAAAATTGGACCCATTCTTCCTGAATCGTCTTCAAACCACCCACGTTCTGTCAAAGCTTAAAATATTTACTGTTGATTATTACGGAACCTCTGGAGCCTTTTAAAATTATGGGCATCACAAAAAAAAAAAAAAAGAAACAATACCCTTTTGACTGAGCACTTTTAATCGATAATCTACGTGTTGAAGTATGTGTTGGAATTGAATTCTAATGGTGCAGAAAAGCTGGTTTCTAAATGTTTCTAATGGCCATTTTAGCCAGCCACGTTGAGAGGTTTATATATTCAGATACCACTGCTGAAAACTCACACCTGCCCAAAATAATTATCAAAGACACTGATGCATAATTGAAAGTAAATGCGAATACTGCTATCAAACTAAAGATGCTGCATAAATATGTACCTCCACATTGGAAACTTCAGTAACTTGCAGTGCAGCAGTAATTCCATTATACCACAAATGTTCCATTACAGTTTACATAACCTGCTTCATCTCGTGGGGAAAGAAAGGATAAAATGTTTACATGTGCTGTATGTGACTTTATTTATGAAAGTGATATCGACTGGCAGCGATAAAAGCCATGCAATTATTTGAGCGGTGCAGGCTTTGGCCACTCACGGACCAGCTGTGCGTTTGACTCAACCAAGACAGTATCGGTTGGTGCAGTGAATAAAACTTCATGACTCAGTGAGGGGAAACTGCTTTAAGTGACGTGAGTGAGTTGAAGTCATCAGTGTATACAGTAGCTGAGGTTTTTTCCCTGTATGTCTAATGGAGAAAGGGGTAAACAGACTCGTGGAGATTAGTGGAGCAAAGCACAGCTGGAGTTTTTCCCTGAAGCCCATCCTTCAGAGGACAGGGAGATGCTTGGAAATATCTCGACGCACTGGAAATAATTTCCTACACTCAAGAAGTCCCCTCCCCAAAAGGAAACTTCGAGAGCATAAAGTCCAAACAAGCTGCCAAATTTCCAGGAAAAGCAGAGATGCTTGTGGCATTTCTGCATGCTGGGGCAGCACGATACTTACCGCTTGTGCTTCAAATGATGCTTAATTGTTTAGCTGTCAGGTTGCAAGAACGTCAGACTTAAAACAACAACCACTTGTTTACAGTAAATTAATTATGTGACATGTTTAAGACCGCAGGTATTTATATTGTACCTGTTCTGTACCTGCCGTACAAAAAGCTCCAGAGGGGTGTTCTGTGCTACAACTCAAATAAATAAGGATGGTGTGCTATAAACTGACAAGTTGTCTCGACTTGGTGAAACTGGGAACTTACATCCTATTACATGGCTAGTGTTTCAAATAAAGATGTCAATGATATTGGATATCCTTAGGGACATAGCTCCGGCTGTGGGTACGGATGCTCCGCCCACATGCTATTCAAACCTTTGTGAGAGGCAGCCAATCAAAAGAAAATTGACTTCAAAGAAGTCTGGCCTTAGAGGAGACATGCTAAAAATGACTTGTTTCAGACAGTAAATGAAAGCTTAATGAAAGCCTGAATGATAAATATGGATTATTTTTGGATTGTTAATGAATCAAAGCTACTCTAGTTGCATATAATAATAAAGTATGGGGCTTGGAATAAATAAAGCAGGTCAATTTTAAGAACTTACAAACAAGTCCACACTATACCTTTTTGTTTTTTCTGCGTTAAGCACCAAAATCAAAAAAAGCTGTTGATCTGGGAAAAGGTTGTGTTTATGGGTTTGATTAAGAGTTTTGCTAACTTTTTACTCGCAATTTTCAAGAAGTGTTAAAAATTAAGCACATTTTCGCAAATGAACTAGAGACTCCAGAAGTTGTTGAATCATATTGTAAGTTCATAACTTTCTTTCTCACGATCAGCAGTTAATCCTCATTCTCACTACTGTGCACAGTCTGTTGGGTGTGGGTGAAGGTTCAGCACACCCACTGAATTCGTGGGATTACTTGCACTATTCTCATATGGGTGCAATCAGACATTACACATACTTTGTACAAGAGAGCTGGCAACCAGGCCGATCGGACTGTGTTGGACTGTGTTGTTGCATGAATCTTTGCTGGGTAATTGAGAGATTTCAGCGCTGGCTTGCAGGCATGAAATCAGCTTCAAGTCTTTCAACGTGAGTTTTTCTGTCTAGAAATGCATGCCTCCTCCCAGAGGAGAATATGGGAAATATAAGACAATGGATATTCAGTCATCTGACGCCCCACCTAGCAGAGAGATTAATGCTCCCTTTATTTTTAGACCCATGTGCTTGACAGAAACGACCCAGAAAAAAAAAATCATGACAAAGAAAATGAGAACTGCCTGCCAATTGCACGACTCTCTTGGCAGTCTGGCCCTTTTTACCTTTGCTCCACTTTGTTGCCTTTTCTCTCACTGAGATATTTTACAAACCGCAGTGCCATGGCCCCGAAGGGGAAAACAGCTGAGAACAGAATGTGAATTCATCTACCGCCGACAAGCACACTGGGATAAACCTGTGCTGCACTGCACATTGTCCCGGCATGCGGTTTCCATATTTTATGTACTTCCTTGTTGTTTTTAAGAGAAACAGAATAACGTTATTGTCTGGTAAACAATTCCACTTGTATTTTGCTTGCTTCACATGATGAGACTGAGGGGCAGTTGTACTTGTTTGTGAAGTGCTGCATGGAAATAAAACTGCACTAGGCAGAAATTAGTGTAAAAATACACGTGAAGACCTGGGAAAGTGGAGAAGATAAAGAATTTTCCATCTGAAACAGCAGAAACATCAGACTCCATGATGGCTGATAAACATGAGTGACATGATTTCTTAGGATTTCTGGACAAATTTTTTAAGATATAAAGAGTTACTCCATTTTTTATTTTTATTTTTTAATTTTAGAGGTCAGGGGTCTTCACATCACCTATACCGGTTTTGAATGATTATTTGACTTTTGGCAGAGACTTTTGGCCACTTGTTTCATTTAATATATATTAATATTCTTTTTTTCCCTCCAAATGGATGGTTCTGAATCACACATTGCTCTGTCTGGACATTCCAGTCTCCGGTTGCCTAGGTAACCCTCTAATGCATTTACTAACCTGACAGCATCCTGCGCTCTCAGTGGTAGTCGGGTTAATTGTTTGCACTGAAATGGAGACAAGTTTAAGTTAGGAACTGCCCACTTTGCATAGCCAGCGGTTACATCAGCCATTGTTGCTTGAAGTTGCCAAACATTCACTTTCTACAGTGTCTGGTTGCTACATCACAGCTAGTCGCTTCCTGTGTGAACACCCTGTAAGATTTAAGTGTTAATGTTTATTCCTAGTTTAATAGTTGTGATCGTCATTTCAGTTGTGTTTGGATATTGATCGCTGTGGATGTGCAATGTGGTTTCTAGTCTTTGTTTATCCACGACATCAGGTCATCACAACCGGGCCTTCTGTAGTCATTAATGACTACTGATCAGTATTCATGTTCAGCTGTGACCTGGCAGGCAATATTGCAATTGTGGGAATTGTGTCCAAAATGTCTCTAGAATTATAATATTATATTGTACTCAAATGTCCTCCACAGTCACCAGATCTCAGTCCAGTAGAGCACCTCCAGTCAGTGTATCTTGCCCCATCATTTGAGAAACACTGCTGTATAGTAACTGTAAAAAAAAAAAAAAAAGGGTTTGGGACAGCTTTTTTGCACATGTGAGGAGTGGTTAGCTTCACTAGCTTTTACATGGACAGAAAAAAATTACAGTGAATAATATAAAATAATATTAATAAAATATAAAGACTTCAAGAGATTTGCTTGTAAGATCTGGGTGGCATCCTAGAGCTAGACTAGATATGAACTTAGTATGAACAGTAAAAGAAAATTTAAAAAAACTTTACTGCTGTGGGTTTTTACTTTTTTCTTTTTCTTTTTTTTTAAATTGCCAACCAAAAAAAATGTATCTTTCCCCACAAACGCCCATATAGTTCTGCATTCATGCTGTGACCTTTGTGGTGGGTATGCAGGATCAAAACAAACCAGACTAAAGCTGCATACTGCATGTGAGAAAAGCAACTGCAAAGACAGATGAGTAAAACACAGCTCTGCTGGAG
Organism: Pterophyllum scalare; assembly: GCA_024447675.2. NCBI lineage: Eukaryota > Metazoa > Chordata > Actinopteri > Cichliformes > Cichlidae > Pterophyllum > Pterophyllum scalare. The sequence goes on from JAMQGT020010516.1 coordinate 19,018, forward strand.
CCTGGTTACAGTGTTATTATTAGACTCTGTATTGTGAACTTGTTGCATGCAGCGAAAGGTTTTCTAGCTGGAGAAAATAATGTAACAACAGCTGTTCTACTCCAGAAGAGAGACGACATGGTAGAGAAACTGGTAGCAACCCCCCACCCCAAGCCCCTCCACCCCATCATCAAATGCATGAAAAATACAACCAGAGTACTCTCATAGCTAGTTAACTACCTTATCATGATTCAAAAACTGATAAGAGTGAGTTCCCTCTCATGCTCCGCTGGTTTCTAAAGACAACCCTACCCACTCCTGCTGCCTTTCACCTCAAATGAACCCTGATAAATCCAAAAAAGGGAGCTTTGATATCCCGTTTCTCCACCTCCTGTCCTATTTCTGAAGATCATTTGAGGGATATAACCTGGATTTTATGCAGCACTTAATACTTTTTCCCATTGAAAATAGTTCATGTAAGGATGTATGATATAATGTTTATCAGTCTACAGAGCAAGCAAAACACTGATGTATTTTCACTGTCATGCAAGAAAAAGAAGAACAGACTGTCTGCTTTTGATTTTGAACTACCCCTTCCTTCCTTCCTTGAGAAATACCTGAAACAAAAACACAACAACAACAACAAAAAAAAACTCCAAACTTGTTAAAAAGCACTCACACTTCTGCCTGGAATCTCCCACGGAGGTGAAGGCAGTCCTCCTCAGATGCCAACTAATGTCCCCTAGGCTAATTCCTCCTAACCTTGTGCCGTCTAACCTTTGAAAAGCAGCCAACCACTAGAGTAAACACGGGAGAAGATAAACAACATAGCAGCGGCCAGCTGATGGGATTTTAGGGCAGTGTGGATTCTCAGTCAGTATACATTCTTGTGCTGGAGAAGAGACACCGTCTGCTGGCGCCCAGCAGTGTTGACACTGGACCAAGTAGGACGTCATCCATTGTGCAAGGATCCCATCTGTGTCGTTTCCTTCCAATTTTTTCAGAATACAGCTTGCTAGCTTGTTTGCTTAAGAGTTACAGTGGTTCACCAAATGGCCATGTGAGAAGCATTTCCTGTTTTGTGAACTTCGATTGCTGCGCAACTCTATCATGTGAACAGGTCTAATGTCACCTGTTCACTGCTGCTAATGGTTACTACTGAGGTTTAATCACTCAATTTTTTTTTTTTTTTTTAGAAATGTCATTCATCAAGCACAAATACAGGACAAATCAAAGCCAGCCTCTCAAATTTGAGGCTTTGCTATACAGGGGTTTACACTGTCACGTAATATGTGAAAGGTCCGTGGTTTGAGACTCAGAGGAGATACAAATCCCTTTTGGGTTGCATCAGGGAGGGCACTGGGCATAAAAATCTGCCAAATCAAAACATGCAGAGCTACCCACTGTGGCAACCCCTTGTGAATAAGGCAGCGGTCTACTGTTATACATCAAATGTTGTTTGTATTTAGACTGCAGTCTGTACAAAAACATTTAAAATCATGTGTTGCCTCCCAGTACACCACCGGTATAATCACGTTTGCTCATGATACCACAGTAATTGGACTAGTCACTGGAGGTAATGAGACAGCATATAGGAGAGAGGTGGCAGACCTGGTGGCCTAGTGTCAGGACAACAATCTTTCCTTAAATACAAGCAAGACTAATGAATTGATTGACCCAAGGAGGAGGAGGGTGCAACACACACCACTCCATATAGGGGGAGAAGTGGTGGACAGGGTGAACACCTTCAAATTCGTGGGCACCCACATAAGTGTCAATCTCTCCTGGTCGCACACCACCACTCATTTGTACTTCCTGAGAAGGCTTAAGATGTTTGTCATGCCAGCTGAAATTCTTAGCAGCTTTTACAGGGGCACCATTGAGAGCATTCTCACCGATGGCCTCACAGTCTGGTTTGGGAACTGCTCTACACAGGACAGAAAGGCTCTTCAGAGGATAGTGAAGACTACCAGAATCATCTCAGGAGCTGCCTTACCATCACTGGAGGACATTTACCACACCAGGGTCCTCAGAAGAGCACAGATCATAATAAACGATTCAACACACCCACAACACGTCTTTACACTCCTGCCATCAGGGCGACGGTATCAGAGTGTGTAATCAAGAACCACCAGAAGGAGGAAGAGCTTTTTTGCACAGGCCACTCGATCCTCTGACACGAGGACTGACACATACATACACAGTGCTCCTGCTGTGTAAATAGCACTGTATGCATATGACACTTTACACAAGACTATTTACAATAACCCACTGAATTTCATTGTTCAGTGTCACTGACTGTTTACTGTGCACATGACAATAAAACACTCTTGAATCTCTCTTTTATGCATGTGTTCTTCAAGCTTGGGTCCTTTACTATGGGCCTGAGAGTTTGAGGGTTCTGCGTAGCATCTTAGCTGTTCCTAGGACTGCACCCTTCTGGACAAAGACCTCTGATGTTGTCCCTGGAATCTGCTGAAGCCACTCTTCCAGTTAAAGCTCCTAACACTCCTATTACCACTGGGGCCACCTTCCACATCTGCTCCAGTTGTTCCTTCAGTCCCTGCTATGTCTCCGCTTTCTCATGCTCCTTCTTCCTGATGTTGCTGTCCACTGGGACTGCCACATCTATCACAGCTGCAGTCTTCTGCTCCTTGTCAACCACCACTGTATCTGCTTGATTGGCCTGCAGGTTGTTAAGGTAGACTGCCACTATTTCCGTCTAGTTGATGCCAGATTTTTCTCAGCTTCATTCTATGACTTTAACTGAAACATGACACTTTTTAGACACACGTGACTGCAAGAAAAAATGAAGCCAAAGTGAAAAAACTAGCCCCTTGAGGCTGACTTCAGAGGCGAGTCAATCCCCATAGACTTTCACGTTAAAATGCCAAAATTAAGAGCAGAAATAAGTGTCTTTCAAGCTCGGCACAAAATTGGTTTTGTTTTCATAGCTAAATCCTCCCATTATTAGGGGGTAGGTTGATGTGACTGTGCTTGTGGTGTTGGTGCCATTTTATTGTAAACAATATGTTGTGTTTATCCAAATATGGTTTTCTATCTTTTACATACAGTCTATAATTTGTAGAAGTAAAGATGTTTTCAGGGGTTTTTTTTTCCAACCTTATGACTCATTCATCTCAGATCTCCATCATGTACTCCTCTTAGCCTTCTCAATACTACTACATAGTAAAGCTCACAAGTGGACAGCCTGAAAACAATTTATGAGTTATATCTGTGTTGGTAGAGTGGTGTGTGTGTGTGTGTGTGTGTCTGTGTGTGAAGTAAGCAAACACTCAGGCTGAGCTAGAGCAGCTTTTAAAGTGCTCAGGAATTGTTCACAAATTCAATGTGCGTCCTCGAAATGACACAGCGGTGCAGTCTAATGATCAACAAGAGAGATAACGCTCTGCATACCACAGCTATGACCCAACACACAAAACCACTAAACCGGTGCGCCAGTAGAAGTCTGTATTTGATCCCTGGCAAGTACAAGCATTAACTGCTGCATGTTCAACACTGGAAGAAGGGTTTGGGAACAGGAAGTATCCAATAGAATAGTCATCTTGTTACCACTTATTTAGATCTTATAGTCACTCCTTCCAGTCCAGGAAGCGTGTTCAACAAACTCTGAGTTTAAAAATAAACACTCTGAGATTGGCAACTTCGGAGTTTCTCGTTCCAGAACAGCTGATCAGAGTTAAGTTTGCCCTGAGTGTGCGTGAGTAGATAAAGAAAGCCACGATTCACCCTGGCAACAGGTAAATAAAGAGGAGAGCCTCCATTTTACTCCAGTGGACCGAGGAATATGAACACGCGTCAGCCGTAGACCATGATGCTTATCTTAAAAAAAAAAAAAAATGGGAGTAATTTTATCAGCTGGGTCCACTCTGCCATTATCAGAACATTTAATTTTTAATAATTATTCAGTAAAAGTTTAATGTACCAATGGGCTGTAACAACCTGATTTTTTTTTTCATAAAGAATTTAATTATTTCTGCTATTGCTGGATATAAATGCTTAATGAGGTTTACAGAAAAACTCTTTAAAGTGCTTTAACGTTCATCGGTCTTACCATTTGTAACTATACCCAAAATCGGCCTTCACTGAGAGATGTTGCTCTCTTATGGCGCCAGAGGTTTTACTCAGTTACTGGCGGCCAAATTTTAAGAGTTCATAGCAACTGTTTCACATTTAATCCAAAAATTCAGGGCAGCTTTCCAAGTCTTTAATGAATGCCTTTACTGAAAAAACTTGCTTTTCTAGAGCGATCTATGTGGTGGTCTGCTAGATTTGAGATGTTTTACTGTAGTTTTAGAAGGATGAGACATTTTAAATGAGGAATACAGATCGCCATGACAAACAGATCCAGACGGGACAAGCTGGGAAATGACCAGAGTCTAATTGAATCTGGGCCTGATCTGAATCGGCGATCCTTATCCGTTTTAGATCCGTCCTGTGCGCAATTGTCTCCAACTCGGACACGGTTTGCTGATCTGTTGCAGAGCCTGTTCAGGTGGATCTAGTAGTGGGTTGACCCACTGAGACTGATTTAGGTGATTTTCAGTGGAAAATATATTGAGATTCAGAGTCTGAATTTCAGACACGGTTCCATCATTTAATGACTGAATTTGAAACTATTTTATTCACTGCGGCCTGCTTTTAAAAAGTCACTTTAAAATACACGCAGTTCTGTTTTAGTCATTTCAGCCTCACCAACACTCCAATATCCACTCCAATATCCAGCCATGACAGTCATTTTTCCATCAGTGTGACTGATTGTGACACAGCAAATGAACATTGATCATTGTGTTATGCATCTAAAGCTTTACATAGATGAGTTTTATTTAAACAGTTAAGTGCAGAGAATCTGGCTGACAGTCTGACAGCTGCATCACACAGAGTCCACAGAGTCATTGTAACTGATTCAGAGTTTAAGTTAACCCTCTTTCTGTAACAATAAAGCTGGCATTTCCCTCATCTCAGGGTGCATGGACTCAGAGTTGTTAACTAAACCTGCTTCCTGAAATACACCCCAGCAGGCAGGTTATCTTCACTGAACTGACTTATAATGCGTCCATCCTTTCTGCACTGTTTTCAGGTAACACAAAGGTTCCTTTAGTGGTGGCTATGATGTCTGCTGAGGGAACATGCCATTTGAAACAAAAGGAGCAGCATCCACGTCAATGTCGCTGTGCACTTAAAGTCTCATCACCACTGATTCAAGCTTCTGAGCTTCTTTCACTTCACCCTCTGCCAAGGATACCAAGAGAGAAACAGCTCAAGTACTGAATCCTCATGACTTTGTGTCTCAAGTATAAGATGGACCATCGCAGAGGCCAGAGGAAAATTGGTCTCTGGTATTCCAGAATTGGGGCTGGCATGAGGCTAATCACAGAAAAAAAAAAACCTCCTAGAGGCCTTATGTGCCACTTAATGTGAAAAACACAGGTGAAGATTGCCAGGTGGGTAAAGGACAATATAAATAGAACAAATAAGGTGAACTGGGTAAATACAATGCAAAAAAATAAAAATAAAATACAGTCAATATAGGGTAATTTCACATGTCTCAAAACTGACCACTTATGCAGAAGAGTGTGGCATAATGTTAACCTACGAGGCCACTTCTGGGGTCATCATTCTTTAGTTAACAGTCATGAATGACCAAATGATTAATTGAAAGAGTAATTTAGTGTTTCCCACACAGACTTTACTTTGTCAAGTTTCCCAAGTATATTTGGCTTTTCTTTTCTTTTTCTTTTTTTGTGTATTCATCTGAGAAAACAACATCGTCTGTGATCAACTAACTAGTGGACAATCAGCTCACGCTTATTCTGAAAGTTCAGTCACTGCTAGCAAGCTAGCTCTGGCCCTTTCCTTCCTGTGCTTCACCTACAGGCTGGCTCACCAGCCAGGTCGCTGTTGTTGCAACCCCTCAATGTTAATTAGCTGCTTCTCCAGAGAGGCTCCTGTCACACAGTTGGATGCATTCCAAATCCACTCTCTTAAGACTGCAAATGGCAATGGTACTCCTTGTTCTGCTTTGGAGATCTGCTGTGAAATTATGCAGAGCAGAACAAGGATCACCATCTCCAGTTTCAGGCAAGATGAGAGACTCACTGTCACAAAGTACCTGGCAAAAAAAAAAAAAAAAAAAATGTGCAGAGGGGAACTTTCAAACTATATTATTATATAATTCAATGAAGTAATCCTGCAAAAGAAGGCACACATACAAAAAAGTATCTAAATCAAAATTTGGGATACACAGCAATTGTTAGATATGTAATTTATACATATCTTAATCACCCCCCCCACACACACACACACACACCAGTCAATATCATGTGATCAGTGGTGTGAGTGGTGATGCAGCTAAACAATATGACTTCAGATGTGAATTCTGACTTGATGACTAACTCTGCTGTAGGGAACAAAATTCCCAGTGATGAGATATAGTTCGCCATTATTGTTGCCAAACTTTTGCATCTACATTTGATTCCAAACACTCCTGCTTTTCACAGCCTGAGGGCTTGGCAATCAGGCTCTCCCATCTTCCAGCCAAATACCCTCTTTGTCCGCACCATCATGCGGGGGGGACATGTAAGGACAGTTAGGAACAGCTTTTCATTGTAGGTGAAGCAGACAAATTGTGCTTCCAAATTACAGAAACCTACAAGCTTTCAGTCCCACTCTGAGCTCGTTGTTTAAAGTTTTTTGCTTTGTGTCTTTCATCTGCAGGAGGATAATGAAAAAGTGACGTGTGAATGAACAGATACAGCAGTGTGTTTCTGGGAAAACGCCACCGCCCTCCCCTGTGTATTATGAGAAAAATTCCACAGTAGCTCAGAGGAAAGAGACCAAACAAAATACAGGGAACTTGATGTGTTTGTACAACTAATAATATGAGAAGCGAGAAGCATGTCGAGTGTAGAACAAACACTACGTCTGTCTGCTTTCACTCATATGCTTTCATTTGACACTTTGATGTTGGCCCTATAATTGCTGTTACTGCATTTCTAATACTCAAAATATATTTTTTAGATGACTTCAGTTCTATTTAGATGCTGTTCTAGCTTCACAGTGATGTTTCATTACCTTCTTGTGACGCTGCCATTGTGGCCAGAAGTCAAAGCAACTTAACTTTGAGTCGATTAAGGAATAATCGGTGTTACATCCTAGTACAAAGTCATTTTATTAGCAGCTTCAAAGTGGGCTTAAAGTTGAGTTTATTGTACGATCATCGATCCTGGTAAATATGTCTTGTTGACTGCTATCAGCCAAATAAGACGAAGGCTGCTTTGTTTTGGCAAAATGGGAGGATGACAGAACACAAAAAAAACTAAAAACTAAATTAAAAAACTGGAGTTGGCTGTCAGTCAAAGTGCTATTTTAAACATCAGCATCAACCCGGAAACGTATAATCAGAGCACCGTTATATTTAGATAAAAGTCATTATATGCAACAAATTCCTTCCTCTATGTTACTTACTGCATAGGATTAAGAAGTTGTTATGATTTAATTCTACATTTTGCAAATGCTTTTTAAATCAGTTATAACATGTTAATAAAAGCCTCGGGGTCCGCTGACCCTTGTGCCTTGATTTCTGTTACCCTTCATCACTTATTACTAAGATTTGTGGGGCAGCACTGTGGTGCACTGGTTAGCATGTTCTCCCTTAGTTTGTGTGGGTTACATGCTTGTTAGGTTATACTGTGATTCTACATTGGTCGTAGGTGTGGATTCAAGCACGAATGGCAGCGGAATGGCGACCTGTCCAGTTGCCCGCCTCTCGCCAAATGTCAGCTGGGATTGGCTCCAGCACCCTGTGGTCTTAGCTGGATGAGTAGTTAAGAAATTGGATGGAAGAATTGCCGACCTTTTATTTCCCTTTATCAATGGCTAATAACTTCTGTGACCTTAGTAATGTTTTGTTTTAGAAAATATAATTCTTGACTCAGTGACTTAATGTTATTCTTATTACTGATAATACTGAGCCACTAACCATAAATGAGATAACTTTATATAAGACCTTTGTAATCGAATAATAAGTGGCATGGTGGTACAGTGGCTAGCACTGCTGCCTCACAGAAAGACGGTCCTTGGTTAGAATCTGCTGGCCAGCTGGGGCTCACCACACAGAAAGGCTAGAGCGTGCATGTTCTTCCTTTGTCTGTGTGAGTTGTTAGGTTAATTAGTGATTCTTAATTGGCTGTAGATGTGAATATGAGCCTGAATGGTTGTCTGTCTCTTTTCTTGCCCCGTGATCGATGGGTTGTACCCCGTCTCTCACCCACTAACAGCCGCCCTGCAACCCCGAATCAGATAAGCAGAATGAATGGATGGACATTTATGCAATTATGTCCTTATCAGAGGTATTTCTGCTACTATGCTCTGCATCTACAACATAGATGTCCTTGTTTTGGACTATTGGTCCTTTGGATACAATTCCTCTCATGTAAAATCTTATCACTATGCTAATAAAGGGGAAGCAATGATTGTGTGTAGGGTACTAGAGTTTGACAGTAACCCCTCCTGCTCCAATTCTGCTGAGCACGTACTGATAAAATCTTAGTGAAATGCAAACACTGGCTGCTATTCCTGGCTCCTGAACACAACAGCCAGTGCTGTGCATTATAGTTGTTTCTTTGACTAAAATTCCTAAACTTTTGCCCGTCACTGACGCAGTAACTCAGTCACTGATGTTAAAGGGTTAAGAGTTGTTCATGGCTTAAATTACATCCAAACATTTCCAGTAGTATCTGGAGCCAACTACTACATATACAACATGAATTGGAGGTGGAAAGTACTTTCTATCAGGGGACTGAAGTTGCTTCTCTGTTAGCAGATTCTGGTGGAAAATTCAGCCTCATGGCTCAGACTGTGACACTGCAGCACAATACTGAGCTGCACAATGGAAGGGGCAAACTAGCCACAGGAGGGAGAAATGTAACAACAATCCCCACATTTGTGGAGTAAATGATATGACTCCACATGCTGCACTATTGCTCAATGAGTTCCAGCTTTATTCAGTGAAGTGTACATATGAATGTAAATAAAAGGAAGCCGCCTCAAGCCCTGACATGAGGAGCAGTGAGATGTGTTTAGGGAGCCTAGAGTAACCCTGCAGGCATAGTTTCCAAGAACAGAGGTGATGCTGTAAATGTGACTTTTGACCCCCTGACAGGAATTTAGTGGAGATAAGAATTCTTGTGCCACTCAATCATGAAGTAGCTTGCATTCATGGGTGTCTGACTCTTACTGAGGTCCGCTGCAGTTTAATCATTACAATGGATAGCAAAGATTAAGCCGAAAAATCAATTTAGAGGATTGATCTAAAATCCCGACAGGCAGCCCGTTAAGACTAAAATGACCTCATCTAGGATGAGTAATCACTTCAATGAAAATGTTTGTCTGCTGTCATTCTTCATTATTCCCATAATTCACTGCACCGAGGCAGTTTGGGAAGTTTGTTGTGGGTGGGTGTGGAAGGATTTAGGAGGCTTCCTTCACTCGACTCACCTGCGTTGTAGAACCTGTCCAGCACAGTGGTCTCCCCAAAGTCCAGTTTACCAAAGTTCACCGTCTCCAGCTTGCTGCCCACGGCATCGCAGGCGTCTTTCAGACACTGCAGGGCCATGCTCTCATGGTTATTCTGCTGGCTGGCCTCTCCGTTTACCACATAGGCCACCGTTACCGGCCTGTTTTTGCATGACTTTCCGGTGGACAGCAAACCTCCACCGTCCATAGGGCAGCTCCCGGGGGTCGGGCTGAGTCCCCCGCCTCCGACCCCTGGGTCATGCCAGAAAGTCCCTGCTGCGGGGATTCCACAGGCACCACCAACACCACCACTGTTGCTGCTGCTTGGATTTTCCCCGCTGAGAGTCTCTCTGCTGGGACAAGCACCAAAGCAAGGTACCGTTAAAGATATCCCGTCCTGGTCTTGATTCATCTCGCTTCAAGTGTCTCTTAAAGTGGGGATTTTGATGAGTGGCTTCTCCACCAATCCTCCATGGAGAGCCAGCGTTACGCACGGCGGTTAACCATGGAGCCTCTGCAGAGGCACGACGTGCAACTTCGCTCCTTCCACACAGGTAAGCAGTCTGTTAGAAGCAGAGGTGCAGCTCCACATCATGCTGCATGATTGCTGTTGATTGCACGCTTACAATAAACGCAGACGGGGGTTGCAGAAGGACTGAAGTCACGACGATATCCGAGCATAAAACGCAGGAGGAAAAGCCACCAAATCCGCGCATTCCGTCTCAGCCGTCGCAACAAATTCACATACTTCTCAAAGTTGAGCAACACAGCCACTGGTAGTGCAGCAACGACCACAGGAATCACAAATGTGACGCCGAGTCCAACTTAAGCTCACTTTAAATCCTCCGATGGGCGCAACGGCTTGTCAGCTCTGAAGAGAGAAAGTACACCGCGCACGTATTCAGGCTGCCTTCATGTGTAGACAGTCCCTGCCCAGTTTCCACGGTTATCTTCCAGTCCAGACTCACGCACTGGGCGGGGAGACTAAAATGGGAGCATGGTGTACTGGGGCGGAGACACGATGACCATATGTGGAGTTGTGTACTTCAGAAAAGGAAGAGTCCCCCGCCAGCCCCGAAAAACAAAAAAAAAACAACCCTCTTAGTTAATCGATAATTCATCATCTGCAGCGACGGTAAAAAGGATTGGTTAATTAAAAAAAATTTTTTTTATCAGTATTTCTTGAAAATTAAAAAAAAATGCGTGAGGGGTTGGGGGGAGTTGGACATTGCAATCCAGAACAAAAACACCCCTTTAGAACATCAATCTCCGTAATGACTACACTGTTCTGTCGGGGCTGTAAGTATTTCATAATGCTGCGAACTAATTGCATAGTTTCGTCCATTAATCTTCTGATCCAAATAGATTAGGCTCCACGGTGAAATCATGGTTGGGAACCGGCCAAAAGTTTGAGCACGTGACGACGTGACTTTGTAATTAATTTAAACAAATGCTCGAAGTCACTATTATTAGTACTGATTCAATTAGTTTAAAATGAAGCTATTTGGATCAGCATGGCAGTGTCATCCATTCATGTTTCAATGAGGCCCTCTTGTGGCAAGGACTTGATATTACAGTACATAAGGTCATAATGTGAATATCCTGTGTTTTATACACGTCATAAAATATTTTTATTCTTATTAACCAAAATATAGCAGAAATTCATGACTTCTGGGAAGAGAGCGTACATTCCTTTGTCTGTAGTAAAGGAATCAGTCTAAGCAATATTTTAGGTAGTTGGGAAATATGACCTGTTTGGAGTTTAACTTGACCGAAAATAAGGCCTACATCAGTTTGTCAGCTTTTATGTAATGATCACTCTCCCGGCTTTTCTTCAATTGGAAAGATCCTACGTTATTATCACGACTAGTGATTTTATTTATTTATTTATTTGTTTATTTTTTTAGAAGGGATCATCTACAGCTGCAGGAAGGCAAGGAAAACTCTATTATTGAAAGTATTTAGCGCTAAATAGACCTGCTCATTGATAAGTATTTATACATTTCAGTGAGAATAATGGGTAAACTGTTACATTATTAGAAAATTGTATGATTCATTATACAAGTAGGGAAAATGTCCATAATCTATGAGGTAAATTTAAATTAATTTTGCAGAGGTAAATAAGCCAACAAAGACTTACCGTATTTTATGCTGACAGATGAGGTTAGGCTTGGTTAGGTTAATGAGGGAGGACATGCAGAGGGTTGGTGTGACAGAAGAGGATGCTGGGATAGAGTGAGATCGAGGCAGATGATCCGCTGTGACGACCCCTAAAGGGAACAGCCGAAAGAAGAAGAAGATGCTGGCACCAAAGATAACCTCGAAGAAAACTTGTTTGTCACCACATGAGGTGGGAATATGAACATGATGTATTTGTACATGTGACAAAGGGTTAACAATTGCCTGCTAGAACTCTGACAGAGGATCTGGAAATTTTATAAATAGGGCTGTGCAATTAATTCATTTTTAGCCACCGTGCCCTCGTTTTGTCTTTCTTTTTGACCTTCTCTTAACCCTATACCCATGCCCCTGCAGGCCGCAGCAGTTTTAGCTCAGGTTAAGTTAAAGCCAAGCTGACAGGAAGAAAAGTCAAGCGAGCAAAAAGTCTTCTTAAAAATTTCAATAAATACACATATGTCAATAGTCGAGTTAAAGGGTCAAATAATGATTATAGCAATAATCGAGATTACAATTTATGCCATAATTGAGCATCTTTAAAACTTTGAAAATATTTTTAGCTAAAGTAGCAGATATAACAAATATATTAATGTGATTATTCCTTATACCATCTGCTATATGTGGATGATAAGTTTTCTGTTGGATGGGAAAAGGGTCTGCTTTGTTGTAGAGCTAAGAAACAAAAATATTCACAATCTGCAGGGTTAAAAAAAAAAATAAGTTGAAGAATTATATATGATGCTGTCAAGAACAACACATTCATTAAAATCTGTGAGTAAATTAAGATTATTATCCCATGGTGTCAGTCGGATTTAGTCAATACATCCACAAAGTCTAAGAAAACTATGCATATTAAATGAATGTCAGCTATGCCCTTGCCTGATTAAAAGACAACATGCAGCTTTAACAGGTTTATTTAGGAATGCAAAAGTTCAATGCAATAGTGGTAAAAGTTGCAAAAATGTTTTCATTACCACACGAAGCAGCATTTCCTCTAAAGTTAACGCAGAACTTTGTTTTTGCTCACATATTTATTCATTACTGTTTATGGTGAGTGTCACTGAGCAGGATTTTTTTTTAAAAAAAAGGTGTTTCCTAATATTTTGTCCTATGATATGGATAGATTACATTGTAGAAACACTTGCACCACCACTGCCACCGTGACCGCCGTGATAAATATAAAGAAGAAAAGTGAGAATGGAGAAACTTCTGTCTTGTAAATTTAGGACAGAGGTCCTGAGTTGGATTGCATCAGACTTCAGAAGGTATTCCTAATGAAGTACAGGTGAAATCTGTAATGAACAGTATTTATCATTGATTTTTACATGTGCTGCATTCGTGGGGTAACTAACCCCAGATTTGTTATTGCAGTTTTACAGTGACACACTTTGTTACTTTAACTGTCAAGTAGTACTCCAGCAGCATTTCAGTCAGTTTTTTATATCAATACAAATTCAGCTAATCTAAGTTTTTAGAGCTTCTGTGACAAATTAAATACTTCCAGAGAAGGCACTGAGCTCTCTGCTGCTCAGCTTCCACAGGTTTCATTACAATGGTAGTTTTCAGGGAAACATCTAGTTGAATGGTTTAAAAAAAAAAAAGCCCTTTTCCTTTTCTGCCACTAGATGTCCCACATCGACCACGGTTGAAGTTTCACTCAGCAGGGTTTAGTTTTCGGTGACAATGCTGCCAAACCAAACACATCCACGGGGCTGTGTGATTTCTTTAAACACATCTGTCTGCTCTTCGTCATTTAGCTGGGGGCGAATTACAGATCACACCAGCCATTTATCCATCACCGTGTCTCTCAGTCACACTCAAATCAAATGGAATGAATGTCAAAGTTACATCATTGAGTCAAATTACACACAATCTGAATGCAGTAAAAATGTACTTTTTTATTCACTCAGTTCTTGTTTGTACGCCTCTTTTCTCTCCTACTAATTAATTCACAGAAACCCACATCATTTACAATTAACTTTTCGAGTATGTGTCATGTAATGAAAAAAAATAAAATCACCACCCGCAGATAGATTTCAGCCTTTATTGTATCAATAAAAATGAAACACAGAACACTGCAAAAGAAAAACTATTCACACTAACAGATACCATTCATCTTCCAGCTAACAGTCCTTGGCACATCTGGCAAACAGGTGCAGTGCTGCTGGTCACTTTTGAACTGCTTTAACAATTTACAAAACCAATTTAAAAAAAAACAGTATATATGGGCGGCATCTTTAGTTTTAATATTTGTCAAAGCATGAAAGTGGTCTTAATGCATTTGTTTACTGAGACAGGAGCGTCTGCCTGACTGTGAGTCAACTGACTTCACAAGCCCATAACACCACATATTTAACATGCAACAGAATCTTAATAATACTAATAAGTTAATATTTTGATTTAAGGTTTTATGGAAGGGATACCCTGATTGTAGTGATAATTGTGTCAATACTGCAAGGTAACAATGTCCAGCTGTCATACAAAAATGTAAGACTTATCAGCAAAATATGATGTAGCTACTATGCTGAATGTGCCCTGTCAGATTATTATATTGAAGAAATAAAACAAAAATAAAATGATTGCATATTTGTTATTATGTAAACATTTCTTCTTTTTATTTTTTAGCTTACCCAGGTAAAGCTAATTGCTTTTTTCATGTCACTTGTACAGTCTTTAACAAAGTACTATATAGTGTGTGTATTATTAATTTTAATTAACTATATATAAGCATAATGGTGAGTAACTTACTATTAAACACTATTTTAGATCATTGTTTTATTGCTTTGTTTCATCTTTATTATTATCTCTACTTAGCCAGGAAGTCCCACTGAGATCTCGTCTCTTTTACAGCAGAGACCCGGCCAAGGTAGCAGCCGTTCAAACTCAAAACATCTGTACGACATAAAATACAATATACAAATACCCATAGCAGAAAATATTAAAACACTAGTGGCCTCTCAAGAAAAAACATCCCCAGGGCTTCTTCACTGCATTCCTTATGATTATTTTAAATTCATCAATTGATATAGTCTGTTTTCATTATTGACAATATTGATATACGAGCGTAGTTGGAATGGGTATATGAATAACTGTAAATAACCATGCAACAACAGGTTTCAGATACATGTAGGGAAAATTACAGTATATGGAGTCTGAAATGCAAAGATAAAAAATGAAAGTACTCAAGTTTTGTGCAGTTATTCAAAACTATTATTTGCTGTGGCGTAAAATGGCATTATGCGCCAAACAGCCCTTCTAGATACCTCTGAATTAGCTTCATTTATGTGATATAAAATCTGCTTTGATGTCTTATTATTTGTCTAAAATGTAATTTGATGCCTAAATAAACAGTAAAAGGTAAAAAACTTTGTAAATGTTCATATTTTAAGAGTTGTAATATGTCCTTTACAGGGAGTGTTGTGTGATTCACTCAGCTGTGACTGACAGTGGTGTTTCCCTGGCAACACAATACAACAGTCCTTACAGCTGTCATCACATCTGTTTTTGCTATACTGCTAAATTCTGATTGGTTTAAGAAAGTGCGTGACATTACATATTCCCAATACATCCATGCCCCCCCCCCTCAGATCTGTGAGAAGTGACAGACCAAAATACAGATACATAAAGCTCTCACCAGAAATAATCACATTTGGCAACATTTAGTACAAAACTTTGTATTCCTGTAAGACAAAGTGAAGGTGATTGATAAATTAGATTGTGAGGGCCTTTAACTGCTGAGATGTGGAGTAGTTGACTTATTGCCTATATATAATTTATTTGATGTGACTCAAGTAGAAGAGAAAGTTTTCCTTTAAGGGCTTTAAAAAAGGATTTTATGGCTTTACAGAATTTGTGTATATCAGCAAATGGAGGAACACTGTCTTGTGAAGATGTTCTTGCTTTTGACTTTATTTTGCCCTCTAGCAGCTCTGGAGTGAAAAATGTGGCTCTAAAGTTGCTAAATGCTACACTATGTTTCAATTTAGGCTCGAACTTCGTCTCTCTGCTGTTTGGTGTGGTGCAATCCAACACGATCTTACCCTAGAAAAGGGCAAGATGCTATTATAACCTACATATTAAAGTTTAGTCACCGTGTGCCCATGCAAATGGTAGCATGTACAATGTGCAGTGGTTGTCAAGAGAGGAAGCTGGGCCCCGAGAAACTTATAGCTCTTTCTGTGCCAGTGTTGGTGCCTATGCAGTAGCTATGGAAAGGGTGCTGCAATGATTCAGTTACAATGGAAGCAGGAAGAAGACCTAAATACAAGGACTCTGAAAACAGGCGAAAATCAACTTAAACAGAGGATGATATCTGGTCCAAAAATTGAAGATCCTTCTTGAGAAAACTAAATCCAAAAAGCAGCAGGGTAATGAGACATGGCTGGATAAATGGAATTAAAAATGAAGACAAGATACAACAAACAAAATCTAACAAAATAAAACAGGAAGTTACTAAACTCAGAGGCAGGACACAAACACAGCAACCTGGCACAGTGGATTTACACTGGGAGGCTAGTGAGATAAACCAGAACTACAAGCAATCAGATATGTAGAAACTCTAGACACTAACAGAAAATGGATTTAAAAAAGTATGAAAGATTAAACACTAAGAATCCTAAAGACTAAACTCAAAACTTTTTGTTTTGACAGATGGAGCCCATTAGATTGTGTTTGCTATGATTTGGTTCCACCTGAAATTACCCTACCTTCTGCTGGTAAACACCACATAATGTTAATAAAATGAAATGGTGGCTGATTCTTAAAAGGCACCAAGGGGGAGCTGACCTGGCCAACACCTGCCACAAAACCAGTACCAGCATCAGCACCAGACCCTATCAGTGGGAATGATGTATACAGAGCTCTTTAACGTTTCAGGGTTTAAAAGTTTGCATTTCTTTTTTCTTTATTTTTTAGTAAAGCCACAATCTTACCTAAACCATTAAGAATTTGTGCCCACACCTTATCAAAATGCAAGCAAAAAATGCTTCTCAATGTTGTTTCAGATGGATGCAACAGACAGCCAATATAATTTTTTAAACTTGAGTTGGAGAACTTGTTTGGCAGGTTCTGGTTATATAACAAATGACAGCTTCTTGCTTCTGTGCAGTGATGCAGAAGCATACTTTAGGGGCGTGTCAGTATGCTGTGACATCACTGGGTATAGTCACAGGTGCAACCAGAGAGGTGCAGTAAAACAATGCTTTTCAGCCTAGCATTAAGTCACGCTTAAATTAGGAATTGTTCCAGCTGGATCTCGCCAGATAAAAATGCACATAACGACCTTTCTTATAAATGTCAAGTTACATTTGTGATTGCCAAAGGGCTGTGCTGTTTCTCAGCATGGAAACTGTTTCAAAATGCATGCAACATCTAATTAAGTGTAAAGGCTTTCACATATTATAGTGGAATTAGAAACAAACAACCTACAGTGTGGCGTAATGAGTGACGTTTGTAAGGATGTGAGTGTAGTTAACCATCAATAGGCTGTCCATGCTGCACCCTGCAAATAAAGCTTTCCATTCTGCTCTGCCACAGACCATGAAATAGTCACTCAGCTCTGAAATGGAGAGAATCACTCACATGGAGAAACAGCGAGAAGTTCGGTTAGTTCTGCAGTGCAGGTAGGAGATAGATACTTGGAGGCACAGACTTATTGCAGCCCTCCATAGATATCTGCCAAAGTCTACACAAACATTAGAGGGAAACGGGGAAACAAAATTACAGAAATCTGCTAAGTTTGACAAATGGTTGGCTCCGCTTTGCCACTAGCTATTAGCCGGCAATGATTAATAAGTGAGAAAATAATTGCACTTCATTGAGATTGATGACGCCCCATTTAACCTCCCCACTCATCCTGGCTGCGCCACAGAGCACCAAGATGAGCCTCGGACACACTGCTGCTCTGCCGGCCTCAAACACACACACACACAAGTAGGTACACACACAGGGTCTGTAATGATCCTATGGGGCATTTTTAGAAGCCTTGTGGCGCTCTGATCATAAGTTCATTGTTAATAAGTGAAAAACAATGATCTTAGTGCTAGGAGGCCTCTGGGAAGCTCTCACTCCACCAATATAGAAGCATTTAAGTCAAACACCATGGGGAATTAATGACAGCAAAGTCACCATTAACTGCTATGCTAACGAGTTTGTGAGCTTTGGTCCTCTTGTTAGATGCATCTTGCTTGTGTGTGTGTGTGTGTGTGTGTGTGTGTGTGTGTGTGTGTTTGCTCATCTGCTTGTTGGAGAGCTTGTGCTGGAGAATCTTGTCTATCTGAAATGTACACGGTGAATGTGTCTGAATGTGATTTTTGCCGGTTTTAAATGCAAACAAAGCGGCCGCGATCAGACGAGGCGCTAGGAGTGCCGCGGCGCCTTATCCTCTCAGTCTGTAAAGAGACATGGCCAAGGTTATTAAAGAAGGATGTAGCAGAGCAAGATGGCCGCTGTTGTGACCAGAGGCAGTGTGGAGAGATAAATGGTTGACCCAGCCTGGTGTCAGGTTAGGATTGATGCCACTATCAGCCCCACTGCTTTCCCAATGATTTTCTCAAATCTCTGATAGAGTGTGTTATCTAGTTACTGGCATGAGGGCAACGGCCTGCAGGCACAGAGAAGGTCAATCTATGAGGACAATCTTTGTTGGACTAAATGAGAAAAAAGACCTCACAAAAAAGAATAAAAAGCAGCTGCTAGGTCTCTGGGATAAGATAAGCCAAATTACTTCTCTTTAGTAGAATTGGCCTGAGGCAAAACATCAAAAAAAAAAAAAAAAAAGGAGAAGGAGAAGGAGAAGAAGAAAAAAATTAAGTGAGGCTGGTGTGCTCTCTAACTTTAGTGTTGCAGATTTCACCTGGAACCTCGGCTTCCTTGAACTAATTTTGATTCAGTGCCAGCAGCACCTTGAGGGATGGGCTGGGCCAGTTTGTATTTGTCTGCTGCTTAATCTGCATTCAACAAATAAATCTCCTAAACAGGAATATCCAGAATATATAACACCGGTCAGCAGTGTAAACTACCTTGCAGACCATCAAACTTCTCCATAATCTCACTCTATCAACCCTCCGCTCTTTGGTATTTTCAGATCTGGGCAAAAGGGTTTGACTAATAGGTTGTAATTTACCGGCTGAGGTCTTGATCAATAATTCTGTGTCAATAATGATGGAGAGGTCTGTGTGAGGGGAAATGATTCCACTCATTGTCTGAGAAAAATGAAGGCCTGGACATCACCCCAGGCTTCAGGCAGATGTCCACAGGTTCTCTGCTGCTATGACGGTTGAGTCAATGAGTGAAAAGACAAATAACACACATGGACACACAGACAGACACACACCAAGACAGCCCTGTGTGTTTTCACTGTAGTGTGCAAGATCAAAACTTTAAAACACACACACATATGCACACACATCTTTCTAATGGATTTATTTGTCACCACAATTTTTTACTCAACGGGCTTTTCTCATGACAATGTCATTTTGAAAGCAGTCTTCTGACAGAAATATTGACCAAACGGCTATAAATGGAGGGAACAATCTGTTTCTTTATGATCCAGAAAATTGCTAAAATTGTTTCAAGGAAATAAATAGCCCATCTTGATTCCTTTCTGATGTGGTGTAAAAGCATCGCTCGTCTTATCTGCATGTACACAGCGCGTGAAACAAAAACCAAGCCAGATGTATCTACGCACAGAGTTGTAATTATTACAAAAAGCCGACATTAACTGTATTTGAAAATTGAAAAGCTCAGTGTTTTCAAGCTTATCAAATGGATTATGTGTTGAAGTCCTTATTTTCTTCCGTCCAGCTTCTTCTTCATAGATGAAGGCATGAATTTAATGGCAACAAAAACAATTGTCAGTTAACAAATTGATAATAATTGTCCATATTCTTTAACATAGTCGCCGTTCTGAGTCATATCTAGTAATATTTAGCAGCAGACTTTGTGCATTCAGAACGGTAAAGCTCCTTGTCATATTATACGCTTATATTAAATCCACGCCTGGGTCCAGATGAACACATTCACTTCATTTAGTTGACCGAAGGTGAGCAGATTTGCAGTTCTGTGTGATATTGGGAAAATCATATGCCATCATTACTGTTACTCCCTAATTCTGTGATATCCTCATGAATGTCATCTTTTCACCTTTTCAGCTGTAATATGTCTAGTTGGAAACTTCTAGCCTGTGCTGCTCAGGTGTTTTGTGACGTGCATTCTGCGCTGATTGGAGACCACAGAAGAAAATTCAAATTGAATGTCCAAGCCAGTAAATTCAAGGACCTACTTGTAGGTCATAGATCAAACATAAACCTATTTCTAAAATGTAATTGGACACAATGGCCACAAAAATCTTGAAACTGAGAAAATGTGGAACCACCATAAATCATCATAGAGTTGGCAGTCAGGCCATGAGTAACTGAGTAAGATACCATAACTGTAGTCCTCAATCTCAGCAAGGCACCTAGCTTCTTAGTAATTTGCCAGGCATCATATGAAAGACACAGACATGAGGAAGCAAAAATCTATGGTCTGATCTGGGCTTTTTAGGCAGGGCTCCAAACAGTTTCTCTGGTAAACGGCCAGGCAGTGTTAATCATGTAGCTGTAAGGTTCCTATAGTGAAGCATGGGGTTGGTAGCATCATGTAATGGGGGTGCTTCTCAGTAGCAGAGTGAAACAGAATGTGCTCGACTGCAGGAACCTTGGACATGAAAAGAATCAGAAGCATACAGCTAAGTCTCTGTTTGTCCTTGAGCCAAAGACCAGACTTAAATCCTCGATATTAAATATATGAGAAGCACAAAATGTTTTCCAAAGTGACTGTAAATATGATTTGAAATGAGATTTTTTTATGTGTTCATATGTCATTTGTTACTTTTGGAACAGAACACAGACATTAAGTCAAACTTATAATGTAAATGTATAAATTTTACTGTGTCAAACATCGGACCTACTGCTTTCATGTCAATAGTTTCAGTAAGGTAAGGGTTGTTCTGTGATTCCATGTTTTATAGTCTTAATAATGAAATATTAGTGAGACTTCCTGTGATGAGAATTCTAGTCTGTAGTTAAAATCTTAATAAAATCTTCTCAAGCTGCCATAAGTCAGGGTCTAATGCCTTCATCTCTCAGTCAAAGATAAGTGTTACTGACTCCAGCCAACGTGAATTCAGGGAGTTTAAATAGCAGTCTAAAAAGCAGTCTAAATATTTTGAGAGAAGCTTTTAGTGCAACAGAAGACACAACAGACCCAGAGCTCAGACTGTGGGCAGCACAGTAAGAGGAAACAAATGAGCTCATATTCATTCAATTAAAACAGGAGTGTGATTGAGGCAACGTTCACTTAACCTTTATTCCAAAGCAATTCACTTCTAGTGGCACAAATGTTCTTAGTGAAATGTAAGGTGATGATTGAAAGCAAAAGCAAAAGAATAAGGTGAGGCTACGTGGATGGATAACACAGCAGGAACAGCCTAAAAAATCTACAGCAATAAAATTAACTCTCGAGACAGCACACAACTGGAGGGGAAAACAATTCATGGCTCTTCATTGGCTTTTTATTGCATGAATTCTGCCTGCTAGCAAAAACTGGAAAAAAAAAACTGCCTAAAAGCTGCAGTATGGTGAGACACACTAACAACAGGTTGACCCAGAACCCAGCAGCTTTTTATTTCTGCCTTTATGAAGACAAAAAAGAAAACAGGCTAATAACATCTGAAGACAGAGAGAATGGGAACACTGTAAGATCCTGACACTCAATATATCTATGGATCAGATATCAGGTGTCAGTTTTATGATTCTATAATTCTATAAGTTAAGCTAAAGCTTTTTGTGCAACTTCTATTATAGTGGAATATGGCTAAAGAGCGACTATGAGCACAGTAACTAACATCCTTTTCCTTTTATGGACCAAAACTGTTTGTGGTTTCAGTAGTTAACCACAAAAGACTAACTGAACTAATAAAATGAATATGATGCAAATTAACCTCTATAGCAAACTAATACAAAATTTAGTTAAACTACTAGTTTAATTTCATGTGGCTGACCACCCTCCAAACACTGCAGGAAAGTTAGAAGGTCTAGAATAAGTGACATTCCTCAAGACTTTTACTTTGAAGAGGCAGTCCCCAACTGCCAAGTGTACATCCATAAATTCTTTGTGAGATTTTTTTTTTTCTCCAAAATTTTGAGTTAGCATTCCTCACACTTTCCACTGCAGTTTCTAATAGAAGCATGCATTGAGGTAAAATGTTTTGGTGATTGCCTGGAAAGCCTGGAAAAAGAGAATAACCTTGTCTGTCCACAGAATCCAAGATCAAGCCACATGTTTTGACATTAAATGATAATTCAGAGAATAATCCATCCAAAAGAAGACAGGATTGCATGGTTCTTCCTCTCAAATATCATTTAAATCTACCAGAATGTTCTTTGAGTTGGCACCAGGGCCTACAGATATGATCTAGTTTGCAGTGATAAAATTCTGCCTTCTCACTTGGAATATGTGAAAGTCATTCAGGATTATTATCAATTTGTTAACTGTCAAAAAAGATAAGGCAGCTGGAGAAATAAAAACACTGGTGATCAGATGTTACCCTCTGACCTGTCCGACCCATAAGTTGGCCTTCATCCCGGCTGGCTGCTTCTCCACTGAGGTGATCGGAGGTGTGCTTTCTGAGCAGGCCTGAACAGTTTGAACGTTGCGCTCTAAGTGGATTGGGTTCCTGTCAGAGCTGAGCGGTTGGACATTGATAAATTTCCTCCTGTGTGGGATCGATAACTCTCACCTTTCAGCCCAGGGCTGCTCCAGAGTGGGACGTCATAATTACTCTGTCAAACTGAATGCCCGTCTGTGTTAAGAATGACGACTGTGCATGTGTGCGTGCATGTGTGTGTACGTGTATGAATGATAGAGCTGATCAAAATGTGTGCGAAGCGGTGCAGGGTGTTTTTCATGTGAATGTGCTATTGTGTGTTTGGGAATGTATGCACAGAGATTTATGGCTTATGTCAGTACGTGTGGGCTTAAAAGGTTGTGTGTGTGTGTGTGTGTGTGTGTGTGTGTGTGTGTGTGTGGGCTCAGGTGATGCTTTGCTAGCTGAGCTGGACTGGTGACTGGCAGTGATTGACAGCAGAGCAGCCCGCCTCCTCCTTTTACCTCCCACGGCTCTTTTTGATGCCTGTCACATTGGCCAATCACCCAAGTGATCTGACAGCCTTCCTGACACACACACACACACAAGCAAACAAAAAAAACCCACACACACACATTCACAAATCGTGAACCTAAACACCAAAAACCCTCTGGATCATTAGTCTTATCTTTTTTTTTTTTAATCTAAATCTGAACAGTTGTAATCCTCCTCGTAATGCTTCAGTAACAGTACAGCACAACAGCATATTTACAGTACTGAAACCGACCACAGCAGCCATATTTACTTACAGAACAGCAGTGACGATTACCTCCAAAAACAACACGGTGGGGATGATGGGCCCCTCACGTCGATCATGTTAACTGAATTAACATATGCGACTCTCCTTTCAGCTAGTTACTTCGATCTGTAATCTGTCCAGATGCAATGATGATTTATTTATTTTATTGCAGGGAACAAAGGCATTTGCAGCCATCTGTTCCATCAGACACTGAAGCATTGCTGCATGCGGCCTTCCTTCAGGTTAGTGCGGGTTCATTTTAGTCCGTATCTGCGTGTGTTTTTGAGGGTCTGTATTTACATTTAGATATGCATGTTACCCTGTCAGCATGAGTCAATATTGCATATCTACCTATGACTGTGACTTGTTTGCATATATGCCTTGTATATAAACAAGCATTACTGTTCATTGTGTTTTCATGAGATTTTTTTTTTTTGTGCACGTGCGTGTGTCACTGCCGCCGTATGGTGCTGCTGTTGGTAAAAGAGGCAGCCTGTGGAATTAAAAGTGAATGAAGCGAAGATGAGCGAGGCTGCCTGCTCCTCATAACAGCACCACCATAATAATAATAAAAATAATAATAATGATAATAATAATCACGGCAATAATAACCTTAGTGCTCATTTAGACATCAATACTAATCACTCTCATTTGGAGGACAATAATAATAATCAGGCTCATTTAGAGTGCCGTTTCTCCACAGAGGCTTTCACTGCCTTTGGGGTTGGTTGGTGCTTAACCTAATGATAATAGTCATGATTCATGGCTCAACTCTCCCTCCCTGCATGTTGCTTTCACTGCATGTGAATACAGGGAGTGTGTAAGTGTGTGTGGGTGAGAGGAAAAGATAGCATGGGGGTGTGAATGCGTTTGTCTGCTTTGGCATGTTGACACATACCAGCTTTTATGTCTGTTTTGTACTTTGTTAGAATGTAAAAGTTTACAGTGATTCACTAACCTCTACATTTAATGACACAATCCAGTGCATAGTCCCTTTTGTCCATCATTATGATACCAATCTGAGGAGGTGGCAGCAGCGCTCATCAGGAAACCAACAGTGCTAGAGAGCAGTCAAACAACCACAAAGGCCAAACTGTAATTTAGAAAATTATACCTCAAACTGGCCACTGTAAACATCCATCACATTTTTACACAGGGTTTTGCAATGCAAAGAGGTGGTATTATCAGCATCTTTCATATCACCGTTCAGCTTTTTCAATTCTCTTTTCTGTTGTAACTTCCTGTTTGCCTCTTTACGGTGTTTACCAAAGCACTTTACTTTATCATAACCAACAAACTTTATGGTACCACAGTTGTAAATGAAGATGAATAAAAGAAGCAGTTGTGTCCAAACAGTTTGACAGTTATGAAATATATTTATAAACTTTCTTACTGAGAATAAGACTGAACTTCTCTCTTCTCTGTAAGTAAATATAAAGCTAGAGTAAAAACAGCCAGCCTGGCTCTTTCCAAAGGTGCAAAGTGACCAGCTATGCGGGAAGAAGTTTGGATTTTGAAGCAGTTTACACCATGAAACTCCAGCTCCGGTGCACTTTTGTGCATTGGAAAACCAAAACAGAAGTGCCTTAAATCTGTATTCTTTATATATCCAGCAGGGGGCGACACCTCTGGTTGCAGCTACAAGTCTATTTGTATGGAAATATATGGAAAAACTGTGTTACTGTTTGCTTGATCTGTGACCTCAGTTTTCTCATGAGTTAATGGTTTCCATTATGAGTTTTCAAGTCTCAATTGCAAGTCCAATGAAAAAAAAATCTATTATACTTTTCCTTTTTTTGGTCTGCGATACAATGGTGGAAATGCTCAAATTAAATATGGCCAAAGCTTTAAAAAATTAGGGGACTGTATGTAAAAGTAATCCCTCTGAGTCAAAAGCTTTGGCTTCAGACTGCTCTGAATACCTGAAGACTGAGCATATATCTCTAAAATGGTCATCTCAGCCATACAGCTTTGATGTGAGCACAAATATCCCACCCACCTGCTGTTCAAACCTTGTGTTTAGAAGCCACAGCCAGTGGCTTTAAAGGAGGGCTCTAAATGATGGCTCTAAAGCAAGCTAAAACAGATGAAAGGATGAACTCAGGGGCTGCATCAAAGCCCAGAATAACATAAATATGGATTAATTTAGTCTGAGAATTATGCAAAGCTACTCTAGTAGAGTCCAAGAATAAAAGCATACAGGTGAGTACAATAAATCCCCTTTAATACAACATAATGGTCATTTTGTATCGATAGTCTCGATTAAAGTCAGAGAGGAGGATAAAGCAGGTTACGCTTTAGTGCAAGCCTACATTGTGATGGGCAAGTTTTACTGTATGAGCATGCATGAGCTTGTTATCTGCAGCTTCAAAGCAACAGGATCAAGATAGGCAAAATGTTTAGCTTAAGACTTTAAGGTGGGACTAACTAATGGTGACGTCACGGTGGCTACATCCATCTTTAATATACAGTCTATGAATAAAATATAGCCAATTCAAATGTGCCATTTGAACATTTAGTGCTTGAGTTATTTGAATCGCATCTATTTCTGTTTCCCTCTGATCATCTACACATTTTTTGCTGTGCCTGATCCCACTCCAATCAACACGGATGCAGGTTAATGCCACAGGAATTTAGGTCTTGCAATAACACTCTGTCAGCCCTTTACAACACTATAAGACCGTCTTCAAGTCATGAAAATATTCTCTTCTCTTTCTGATGTATTGCGTGCCAGCACATGGGACAGGCAGGCACTAATGTAATTCCTTGCGAGTGGTGCTCATCTCATCTGGGCTCCAGCTTTGAACTTGTGGCTTGGCGGCTTTTCAGAACGAGACAGAAAATGGGGACAGAGGGAGAGAATTGTCCGGCACTGATTCGCTGTAAAAAACTCGGACAGAAGATCATTTCAGCGCCGCTTGGGAAGATCAAAAGCTTAGCTGGCAGAGAGCGAGTGCGAGGGGAGATGGTATCGCCGGGCTCTCATTTCATTCACAGACGAGTGTGAAATGACTTCATCTGTTGTGTGGACTCACACTAGACACCATTATACACTACTGTATCCTGACCCTCCCTTCTTCTCTCTACTCTTTCCTGCACGCTGGCAGCTACAGGCCAAACCCCACTGCAGCTTTGTCCTAATAATATATCTGTAAGGTACTGCTTTGTGTATCTATTAGACACACTGGCAACTTTTACCTACATTGACAAAACATTAAAAAGCCAGATTCTTTAGCACTAATTGCATTGTGAGAATCTCTTACATAACACCAGTTTGATTCAGTGTTAATTGCCTTTTTAATTTCTTTTCTTTTTTTTACAGAAGCTGAAGATCCCAGTCCTTAAAAACACTGAAGGGGGAAATATGGGAATGCTAATAAGAGAAGATCAGACCTCAAGTCCAAGCCCACAGTAGTTTCAGGCCTGGCAGTGCACATCATTAACACTCTGCCTCCTGCACTTAAGAAAGGAGGAAAGGGGAAAAAGCAGCAATTTGCTCAAACTTCTGAGCCTTAAACACTTGAATAATTTAGCTCTGAATCTTATAAATCTGCTTGATTATTTCGGGAGCGACAACAAACAGGTTAAACTCTACAGCTCTCTCTCTCTTTCTCTCGGCATAGCTGCTAATGGAGATTGCAGCGTACTTTGCAGGCACTTAAAGAAAGAAAGACAGTGTGAGAAGGACAAATAGAAGAAAGCATCGTGAGATAATAAGAGCCGACTTAATACAAGGATTTTACCACCTCTTTCGTCTTCTTCCTTCATCCCTTGTCTTCATTTCCTCCTTCATTAAAAGAGGAGTCCGGCACACAACCAGCCTGTAATGCTGAGCGTCGGCTGTGAAAGCTTTTCTTCCTTTTCTGCTCTCCCTCCTCCTGTCTTCCTCCTCTTCCCTCCCTTGAACACCCTGTTTAGCTGTTTAAGCTGATGACACAGAGAATATTGCATGTTGAAAGGCCTTTTCCACCACACACACACACACACACACACACACACACACACACACACTGCCTTACACTCACACATGCACACACTCTTGCCCAGAGCGAAAGGCCCCAGGCAGTCTTTTTCCCGCTAGCCAGGGGCGATCATTCTGCCTCTATGATACTTTAACTGTGGGATGTCAGGAAACATTAGGCCTTTAAAAACACAGCTACGATGCAGTGCAGACACACACTGACAACACACACACACACACACACACATACTCAACTGTAGTCCTATCCATTCCTCCAAGGTCAGAACACTTATGCAATCTTTACAGATTTTGAGGTAAATAATTTAGTTTTTTCTTTTATTCAACTTTTCTGAACAAACAATCTTAAAAATGCATAAAAAAATATTGGTGTTTGATCATGCTAACTGCTTGCAGGTTATTTCCGGGTTTTTTTTGTTTTTACTATAACCTTTGGATACACTGTAACTGACACAACTTTAGTTTAAGACTTCTATCAGAAGAGTTTTTTTTTGGGGGGGGGGAGTTGGCTTTTTTTAAAGGAACATTAAGATTTTCTCTACCTGCAGGTGGGCATTTCATCTTAGCTGTGGCTGCTGCAACCGCAAAAACTAAACCACAAACAGATGTAAAGAGAAATAACCTTGATGAGACTGTCCTCCTAAGAGGAATGACAGCTGTGGCAATTTCAGCAAATGTCTCTGGTGAATGTAGCGCCACAAAGTCCACGGGGAGTTAGAGGCTGTTCTCATTCTCGGGGTATAAAATACTGCTGCTTTGTCAAAGTTGCTGGTGTCTCAGGGTTACTCTAAAGGTGTCCTGACGTCCTGATTGTGGTATATTCATATATGGATGCTTCATACTGTATTTACTGTAAATGCACTTGGTACCCTTAAGTCTCGTTCTTTTCAGTGTGCAGAGTTGTGTAGTGTCAAGGTTCATTGTTTAACCCAAACCTTACCATTTCATTCTTTGAGTGAAAACAAAGTTTGCATGTAAGACCCAAAGCGCAGTCTCTTGGTTGACAGTCTAGTAGTTTAAGCCATCACCACCACATAAAGTGACCAGATGTCCTTCCTTATGTCAGACTGCACAGCATTTTTATTACTTGTTCTCTGTCTCGCATCTTGAGACAATGTCCCATTATTTGACTGGTTCCGCAGGACATGCATTTTTCTAAAGTCAGCCTTTTATGCAGTGTACACGAAGGGAAGGCTTTCTGTTAAAGCCTGTCTAATGCCATACTGATCAGGGAAAGTTCCAAATTGCCAGCAAGTCGCAAGCTTTGGAGATTTTGTTGAATATGGAAACTATCACAAATAAAATGAAGCGGCCAGGATTTACTGAGAAATAGAGTTGTTGTCTTTTTTGCTAGAATTTTGTTTTTCCAGTTTTGCACATATGATGTGAAGTTACGTGTGTCATAATTGGAGAAAATTTGCAAAAAATTGTCAGATATGGCTCAAAAAAGTCATTCCAATCTATGAATGTGTCCAAACTGAAACCCAAAGACTGGTACCAGACAGAAGAGCAGCTGAAATAACCATGAATATGGGGATATATAAAAACTATGTAAGAATATATATATATATATATATATAAGAACTTAAACTTCTTTTTATCGTTACTGTCATTACTTAGCAAATGGTTGGAAATGTAATATATTTGGCCTGTGCATGCTAAATGACAATACAGTGACAAGCACAACAACAACAAATAATTGAATGAGAAGATGTCCAAGATGGATGGATGGATGGATGGATGAGTCACCCCCCCACCAAACAATCAAAAAACTTGTTTAACATTTTATACAGAGGTTGTTGTATGGTTCCTGTTTCTGACCATTATCTATTTTTTTCTTGAAGCAATAATAAACATATGCAACACTGAGAGACAGCAGACTCTCTTAGTAGATGTTTAATAATATTGCTTTTCTTATTATTTTACCTATTACTCTGAATAAAAGCTCAAATCTTATTTAATAATGCATACAAAGAAAATTAAAGTAAAGAAGTACATTCCTCTTTCAGGTCACAGTGTTGATAAGCGCCCTAGTCTTAATGTTTGACCAGAGAAGCTCTGCTAAAAAACACATTACGGAATGACTGAAGAATGAGAAATGAATAAAGTGAAGAAAGATTTTGTTTTTTAATTGTTGTTGCTTTTGAAATGGTAGTACATTAAAAAAAAAACCCGATTGATTTCCACACACAGTGGGGTGGTGTACTTTACAGTTTATGACTAGAGTGAATTACTAGATCGGATTACTACACATTTGATGTTCATGAGTGTGACTCAAAATAAAAATACAGTACTGTTTGAACTCCTCTTTTATCTCTTTTCCACTGGCACACAGATGCAGAGCTGATCCTGTCTTGGTTTCTGTTGGGAAACATGCCTAAATTTTGACAGTTTGTGAACCAGTTGTTACACAATGAGAGCTGGGGTAATTTCCACAGTAACAAAACAGAAAATCAAAGTGAACACAATCTTCAGGCTCCATCTGTGAATCATGTGTGAATGTTTCGTTTTGAATGTTCGGCCCTCCCGTACCCATGTCATTGGTTCCAACTTTGCTTCTGGAAACGAGTTCCTTCATCTGTTAATAGTAATAAAGAATATGAAGATGATCACTACACTTCTCAGCTGTGTGCTTGCATTTGGAATTTCCATGACAGGGCTAACTTGTGTAGGTGAGACTTCTCGCTGTGACTCAGATAGTAAAACCCAACCTGCTGGAATTTTACTGCTCGATATTTTGCAGTCTTGTGGTGAAATGTTGCAGGAATGTCCATAAAGTCAGGAAACTCATCCCTCCTCTCTTCCCACATTTCCTGTCTGCCTCTTTCTGAGCTCAATGGAATAAGAAGGAAAAGGGCCAAACTGTTCCGAAATGTAATAAACTTCAAGAGGAACGAGGTATTTTCATTGATGTAAAATTTTTAGTGATTGTATTTTCATATAGGTCTGTCCTGTAGATGATCAGTTAAGATGACTGTCTGTTGTATTTGGCATTATGAGCGACTCCAGTCTGTCCCGTCTCTCTCTTCCGCTCAGTCTTTGAGCCTCTGAGAACTGCAAAGAGTGGGCTGAGTTTTAATAATAAAACATCTGACATCAGGATTTAGAGGGCTCTGCACCGGAATACTTCCTGTATCCTTGCAATAACTCTCATATTTTACTCCAAAATAACAGAGTGATCTCTTTGTGAGCAGAGACACAATGAGACGGAGAGAGTCTGGAGCTCCTCTCATATATTAGAATTTAATGAAATACATATTTTTGCCATTTAGTTTGAAATGCTCCCAAATCTAGGGAATTACAGGGATAACCGATATTTTAATATGCTCGTTTTTAGTTTGTTTTCTTTTTGTGCACTCTCTTTTCTGTACTTAGGAGTTCAGTTCGTTCACTTCGAGTCCAGTGTGCCGAGCTGCCGTAAGAAGCTGTTTTTACACGCTGTGCACTGCTTACTATCAAAGCCTTATTATAATCAGTCAAGAATGCAACTCTTGGCATAGCTGCAATAATCCTCCAAACTGCTTTCACGCAGTGTTCGCAAATAGGGAAGTGATCTATAAAAGTGAGACAATGTGATTGGCTGATCACATTAATGAACTGTTGAACAGCTGTACCCATTAAAGTGGGCAGTGTTACTGATATCACCAAAATGTGGTGAAAGACGCTCCATGTGATAGTACTTACCTTACAGATAGATATTCTGTCTCACCAAAAATGGCCAATGGAAACACTTTTTCAAATGCTGCTATAAATGTATTTACTACTGATTTTATAATGTTGTTAATTATTACTTAAAAGTCTAAAGATGTAAATTGCTGAACTGAATTTTGTACATAAAATGCATGTGACATATGATGGTCTACATTGTCACCTTTGGAGCCTCAAGCCAGTGTTACTGTATATAACTCTGTGTTATAGGATTCACCTTGAAGCTGTGGTCTGTCACCAGATATTTTATTTTAGCATACTACATAAACGCAACATATAAAGCACCTTAAGTGTTGTAACTTCCTTATATCTCATTAACCAGTTAATTAGGTTCTCTAGGTGCAAAAAAGAAAAAAGAAAAAGAAAGATCCTTTAAGCACTAATAATGGCTAATAATGGCAAATGGAAACATCCATCCCTTTCTTAACCTTTACATTTCATGGTCAAGGGGGGGGGGGGTGCTGGAGCACTTCCCAGCTGTCATAGGAAAAGAGGTAGTATGAAACCTGGACAGGTCACCCGTCCATTGGAGGTTTAAAACAGAGATACAGATAGCCATTCACACTCACATTCACACCTGTGACCAATTCAGCTTTGGACTGGGAGGAAGCTGGAATATCTGAAGCCAGTACAGATTTACCACTATTAATAACAATAAATTAATAACAATCATGACAGACAAGTTTATTTTCTTACAGTTTGACTGTATTTTCACATGTGAATTTAAGTCTGAGTATATAATTTGGATGTTTATTTCAAACAAACCTGTATTTATGGTTACATTCACCTAATTTATAACCCTCTGTATTAGAACAGGTGCCAGGTTTGCAGTATATATACTGTAGGAAAAAAGTTCAGATAAACACACACACACACACACACAGTAACAGATTTTAGCAGAAGGCCACCATCTGAGCACTGAAGGTCTAAAATTTCACCATTTCCCCCACTTCTCTCAAATTTGTTTCTCTTCTGTGTCTCAACAAACCAGCTTTAAAATAAGTAATGGCTTTTTTAATGATCAACAGTCTGCTTTCAGTGTCATGAATCTAAGAGAAAGAAAGCTCAAAGTATTGGGAGCGAGTAGCTGAGCTCAAAGTTTCCTCCAACATTTCCTATTTTAACTTTGTTGAAACCCACACACATTAACAAACAGAGACATACAGAGCAAAGACTAGTGTGTGTGTGTGTGTGTGTGTGTGTGTTTGGCCTCAGGCCCATATGGTGTTAATTGGATAATGAGGTACAATGACAAATCCCTGTTGCTGCGACAATAAGGTGCTGCTGTCCGGGTTTAATATCACAGGCCCTGGTGTAATGCTGTTTGGATGGACACACACACACACACACACACACACACACACACACACACACACACACACACACACACACACACACACACACCCCTCAGGTGTCTGTTACACCACTATTAAAACTAATCTGGTTCTTCCTCTTGGCAGCCAATCAGAGGCAGCTGGTTCTGTTCCACCAACCAATCAATTATCTCTAATTCTTGTAAGGCTCTCCTCTCCTCTCCCTCCTCTCCTCTCCTCGTTTCCTTTTTCTCATTCCTTTGAATGTTCTTCCCCTTTTTCTCTTTCTCTCAGAATGTATTTTCCTTATTTCTTGTTTCACCCCATACCATCTCCTTTCCCCCTGCGTATTCCTGGTCTTGTTTTCTTTCTTCCCTTTCTTATCATTTTTTCTTTTCTCTCCTTTCTTCCTCTCCTCCCCTCTGCACTTTCTTTGTTTTCTTTCCTCTTTCCACTCCTTAAATTTGACTTCTCATTTATCTTGTCTCTCTTTCCTTTCCTTTCCTTTCCTTTCCTTTCCTTGACTTTCCTTTCCTTTCCTTGACCCCTCCTTTTTGGTATTTTTGTTTCCTGTTGATTACTACAGGTACTCTGGAAACCTCCCTCCCTCCACATGACCATGTGACCCCAGGCACCTGATAAAAGACCTACCGAGCCCCTCCCACATTCCCTTTCCTGCTTTGCAGCCTGGACAACAGCACTGATGTCCATCACCATACTTTTCTTCTTTATTTGTTTCATCAGTTATTTTAGTTGAAATAAACTTTATTGCTTTAAGCATCCTTGGTTGTCTCCTATATGTAGCTGCTTTGGAGCCAGGGTGTAAGATCACCTCATTCCTCTCACAGTCTTCTCCTTTTCTCTTCTCTGTTCTCATCTCCTCTCCTCTCACTTGTCGAGCCATAACTGGGGGGATGATGGGCCATAATTCATGGGGATCCAGGCAGCCTCAGACATGCTCACATTAATTGGATGTCCATATTAAATGGAAAATGAGAGCGGTGCTGAAGGAAAAAGTGAATGACTGACTCTCTTGGCTGCTATTGACCTATGAGGAAGAGACGCTGCCCTTTCCCCAGCGCGCTCCCTCGCCCAGTTTTCTGCTCCCGTCAGCGTGATGGATCTCAAAGCATTCATTTTCTGACCCCTCACCTGGAAGCAGATTAAGCGCTCTGATTCAATAGGGCCGTTAATGGGGGCGCCAAAAGTTTATGAGGATTTCTGGAAAAGGCCAGGGAAATTAGATTGTAAGCTAACAGATTTATTGCTCTGTTTCAACACATTGTAAAAAGATTATAGGACCTCGAGGCAGGTTGGAGGGGCAGAGGGGCTGCCGCGTGTCTTTTGGTGTGAAGGAGAGGTATAGGAGAGAGAAACAGAGTCCTGCACTCGCATTTACCAGCTATTCTACCCTGACAGGGCAAAGACAAGCATGCCAGTCAGCAGAGGATAAGCTCGTGTCTGACTCTCACCTGAAGGACAAGATGTTTAGACAGCATGCCAAGCATGAAATCCTGCTGCAGGTGATGTGATGTAGAGTGATCTTGTTGTCTGTAACCATTTTCACCTGTTTTAAAGTCATGATCTTAATAATTTGTGCAAGCAGCAGTAATGACTCTCAAAAAAGAAAAAGTCTTCCTCGGGTGAGTGAATGTGAACACAGAAGCTTTGAATCGTGAGATGAGTCGTGACTCCAGCAAACTCATTTTTGCTGACAGGTTAACAGACTTCTTCTTTCACCCTGTCTGTGGTCTTCCTCTTTTCCTCTTGCCTGGCATCTCCATTTTCAACATCATTTGCCCAGCAACATAACTATCCCTCTTCTGTCCTCTTGTCCAAACCATCTCGTCCGTGCCTCTCAAACTAGATTGTAACAGTGCTAACTTAAACACACAAACTTTATACCAGAAATGTGTCTGAAACATAATTTGCCCAAGAACAAACAATAAGATGCCAAACAGTTGGCACCTTAATGTTTGGACTTGTGGTTAGCCCGACACTTTTTCAAGCAGAAGTCGTTTTGCAACCACAAGAGTCGCCTCCTGGTGGTCATTAAAAAGAATGCAGACAAAAGGCACTTTCCAGACCTGGAAACAACATTGATCTTATATCTGCAGGATTGAGCGCCTCGAGGCAGCAGCAGCAGCCAATTGTGGCATAATCAACCCACACAAACAAGAGTCTGTCTGTGTTATCAATATCTGTTATACTCACTGAAACTAAACTTGCACAAGTTCTTCCACATATATCAAAACTTTTACAACAGCAGGCTTTGTCTGTACATGACTGGTACTGTATATCAAATAATATCACAACACACACAATATAGAAGAGACATTCAGTTATTTATTGTTATCACTGTATTTTATTCCTTTTCCTGTCCTCATCATTTTTTTAAAATTTCTTCTTTGACTTCCTGTTGCTACTCTTACATATCCATCACTGACTTCAAACTTTAAGAGTTTGAGAAGCTGATAAAAATGACAAGGTGCCCCTTTAGGGAGGCTTTGTAGTGAGATGTTATTTCCCATTGTCCATGGTCTGTGGAACGGGCATTGGGGTTGCAATCACTGCAGAAACAGTGGCGGACCAAACTGTGGACGGTTATATAATTTATGTTGCACCTATGATATCTGACCCACTGTGTGCTCTACATTTAACACTGTTTTGAAGAAACATGTCACTCACTGTTTTCAGAGCGAGTGTTCACAAGCTGTGAGGTGTTATTAAAATGTTCTGGGACTCAGCTCATAGTAATCAAAAACCGATCTAAATTCCTCCTTCAAGGTCATAGTGTGTTTGTCTTGTGTTTGTCCAAGCGGCTTTCAGCACAACTCCTGCTCTCCTGACCACTTGCCAGAAAACATCAGCTTCTCTTTCAAACTGACCTCACTTTGTAGTCACCATCATAGTGTTTTGAAATTGGATGTAACAAACGAGGGGATCTGACTGAGAAACTGAGGGACACTGCACGCTCATACAGGGCTAACCCTAACCTGGAAGTTATTTGTCCATCTTATGAAGATTAGAATTGGAGCTGTTTAGCAATCGCCAGCTTATATGTGATACTGACACAACTGCTTGTTTGTTTGATGCATTGTCTAAGGACTGTTTGCAGCAGTGAACTGCAGACCGACAAATGTTCCACAAGCAAAACCGTTAATACACTCTTGGCGTGAAATATAACATCATGCAGCTCAGGAGAACTCTATCTCAGAGTGTAACTGAAATGTTTGCTAAGTGCCTGCAGAAAAAAACTTCTGTTTGCCTACACATCCTAAATTCTCATCCAGCATTCAGCAATCAAAAAAAAAGGCCTCTGCTGGAAACTAGATCTGCTGAGGAAAAGTGTGTGTGTTTTTTTTTTTAATGTTACCAGTAATGATGAGCTGAGATCCTAACACAAACAGATTTCCAATGTGCTCTGCAATCGACTCAGGAGTAATGTAAAACCCAGTCATGCGTGTTAGTTTGGCTGTTGGTGGGGACCTTCGTGCATCGCTCAGGGTTAAAATTTACTTACCAGGGCTGAAGTGTCTCTGTAGGCTGAGCTGCAGAGTTTGGGTTTAACCCTCTGATGTCTGATGTTCAGTTGCACACCAGCGCCTCGGGATCTCTTTCTGTAGTAAATTAATTTACATTTGGAGGATTTTCTAAAGATGCTGGCTTCCTGTGGAGCCAGGGAGATCAAAGTGCCTCATTCTGTGTGTTTGATGATGTTTGATGTTTGCTTTGAGTGTGAATGTTGCTGACTTTTTGCTGTCTTTTTCTCTGCACAGCGGGACGTGCTCTTTCCTGCCTTTTACTTTTTGCTCTTCCTTGGCCAAATTTGGTAAGTTGCGTTTTGCTTTTTTCCCAGCTCAGATTCAGATTCCCTTTGCTGACATATTCTTAATCACCTCATATCTACCCAACAAGCACTGGATGAAGGTTGATGATGCAGGAGTAGGAGGAGTCCAAGTTCAATTCTAGCCCCAAGTAGCTCAGAATCTTTAAAACTTAGTATTGTGGATCAGTAAAAATCCTGCTTCAGAAACTTCAGAAACTAACCTCACTGAGATGTGTGGACCAGTCATTTCCCCTTGCCATTACTCAGTTTAGTATTTTTAGGATGGTTTATTTTGCCCTAACCAGTCAGTATTATAAATCACTTAAAATCAACTATTGAAGGACAAACCACACAAAAATCAAAATTTTTGGCCTGTGGTGCTGTTTACCCATCTATATCGTTTTGTCACCCAGGTTACGAAATCTCAGATATAGAAAATGTCTGCCTTGTCCAAACAAACAAACAAACAAACAAACAAACAAACAAACAAACAAACAAACAAACAAACAAACAAACAAACAAACAAACAAACAAACAAACAAACAAACAAACAAACAAACAAACAAACAAACAAACAAACAAACAAACAAACAAACAAACAAACAAACAAACAATGTGGGTGGCAGTGGCGCAGTGGGTAGGTGCTCACCTCGCAACTGCACAGTTGTGGGTTTGAGTCCCCATCTGAGCATGTGCTGCCATTGTGTCCCTGGGCAAGACACTGTGTGGTTGGTGGTGGTCGGAGGGGCTGTAGGTGCGAATTGCGCCGAGCTTCTGTCAGACTGCCCCAGGGCAGCTGTGGCTACATTAGTAGCTTACCACCACCAAGTATGATTGAGGTGTGAATGAATAGTGTACAGAAATGTAAAGTGCTTTGAGTACCATTGAGCTATATGAGTCTAAGGCATTGTTATTAACAATAAAAGAAAAACATTAACAGTTATTGGAAATTCCTCTTTCCAATAACTTTGGAGGCAGTTGATGGGTACCAGCAAGCAAAGCGGAATGTGGCTTGGGTGGTGGCTAAAGCAAAAACTCGGGTGTGGGAAGAGTTCAGTGAGGCAATGGAGAAAGACTTTCAGACTGCCCTGAAGTGATTCTGGTTAACTGTCAGGTGACTCAGGAGGCGACGGTGGTGCTTTACTTACATGGTGTATAGTGCGGGTGGGGTGCTGCTGACGTCAGCTGAGGATATAGTCAGGTGGTAGAAGGAATACTTTGAGGACCTCCTTAATCCCACTGGCACAGCTTCTGTAGAGGAAGCAAAGTCTGGGGATGACTCACCCATCACTGGGGTGAGCTCACTAAGGTAGTTAGGTTCTGGATGTTGTAGGGCTGTCTTAGTTGACATGCCTCTGCAATGTTGCATGGAGACCTGGGGTGGTGCCTCTGACTTGGCAGACTGGGGTTGTGGTTCCCATCTTTAAATGGGGGACTTGAGGGTGTCCTCAGCCTCCCCAGAAAGGTCTATACCAGGGTGATGGAAAGGAGAGTTTATCCTTTAGTCAAACCTCAGATCCAGGATGAACAATGTGTTTTTTTTTTCCTGGTTGTGAAACGCTGGACCAGCTCTTTATCCTTCTAGGGATATTCGAGTGTGTGTGGGAGTTTGCACATCCAGTATACATGTGTTTTGTGGACTTGAAGAAGGCATTCGACTGTGCCCCTTGGCGTGCTATGGGAATATGGGGCGTCTGGCCTGTTGTTACAAGCCATTTAGTCCCTGTACAACTGCAGCGAGACCTTGGGTTGCATTGCCGGCAATAAGTCGGACTCGTTTCCAGTGTGTGTTGGACTCCGCCAGGGCTTCCCTTTATCACTGATTCTGTTCATAGCTTTTATGGGCAGAATTTCTAGCTGTAGCTAAGTGGCGGAAGGCTTCTACCTTGGTGGCCTCCGAATCTCATCTCTGCTTTTTGTGGATGATGTGGTCCTGTTGGCTTCATCAGGAGGTGGCCTCGCACTGGAGCAGTTTGCAGCTGAGTGTGAAGGGGTGGGTATGAGAATTAGCAAGCAGAGTGTTAAAGCAAAGCTGTCAATTTACTGGTCTACATCCTTACCCTCACCTATGGTCACAAGCTTTGGGTAGTGACCAAAAGAATGAGATCGCAGATACAAGCGGTGGAATGAGCTTTCTTTGAAGGGTGCCTGGCATCTCCCTTAGAGTGAATAATGCAGCCATTTGAGAGGGACTAAGGTGGACTCCTCCACAGCGAAAGGAGCCAGTTGAGGTGGTTCGGGTATCTGACTAGGACGCCTCCTGGGTGAGGTGCTTCAGGCATGTCCTACTGGGAGGAGGCCCCTAGGCAGACTGAGGACATGCTGGAGAGATTACGTCTGGCCTGGGAACGCCTCTGTGTTAGGGTGCTGCCCCTGTGACCCGGCCCCGGTTAAACAGAAGATGCAGATGATTGTGAAGTTTCAGATTATTTCTATTTATTTTTTTAAAGAAAAAGAATGTATATGTGAAGTAGTGAAAAGTAGTCATGAAAGAAATTTAGAGTCTCTACACACAAAATTAAATGTTGCTTGGATTATAGGACAACTTAAAAGCTTGAGTTGAGGTATTTTTAGCTTTGTCATGGTACTGTTGCATATTTTATATGGTGTTGTCATGTTATATTCCTCTCTTTGAAATGTGTTAACATATATTCAGATATACAATAGAAAGAAGAAGTACTAAGACAACCTAGAGTCTAAATGTGGCCCTTAGCCATTCTACAGTTGAATCCAGTGTGATGAACATAAAGACATGTAGCTGCACAGATTCCACTGATTCATTTGATTAGCACTTTGTTATTTGAGAACATCAGAATTTTCTGAACATCAAATATGTGCAATGCATCCCTATTATTTTGGTGCAAATTTTAACACTGGACTCATAGTAATGATTAAATATTTACAGGTTACAGAAAGTTGGACAGTTGGGAGGAGAAAGCTTATAGAGCACAAGTTTTGTTGCATCACTAGTTTTCACTCAGAAATTTCACATCATTTTTTCTTTCTTTCTTTTTTTTTTTTATTGCTGTTCCTTTGGCAGCTAACCTGTGCATATAAAATGTACGTGAAATAAAAATTTGATACTTTTCCTTAAAAATTTACAATGCAGCGATAAGTTTTCACCTGGCAGCTGTCATTCGTTGACAGTGCGATAACGCGGCGGCGTGATGAGTGTTATCCTGCGTGAGTCTGTTGCGCTGCGGGCTGAGGGCCGAGGCGACCTGATGGAAGTGGATCTGTGTTGTTGCCTGTTCGTTCAAATTCTTCTATTTCACAGGATACATATGTCTGTGTGCGTTTGCATGTGTCTCTGTGTGTGTAGGTGTTAAGAGATGTCAGTGAGTTAAAATTCGAACAATTACCCAAATCCCTCCTTGACTCTTCCTGCATATATAACTCCCTCAGGCTACAGCAAGGCCCCCCCCCTGTGCTCCCCGGGCGGTTTGTGAGTCTCCTCCGCCCACTGCCGCATATATGTGTGCGTGGATAGATGCATCTATTGTTGTTAATCTGATTTAGTTAAATGTCCCCAGGGCACACAAAGCTGAACCTTCTCACCTTTAACCTCCTCCTCCCCATCAATTTTTGCTCTCTCACAGAGTTAATAAACCCCAGCCATTTCATTAATTTGAAGAGGCTAATCAGTTTAGAATCTTTGATATAGATGAGATAATATTTTGGAGCGAGTGCTTTTCTTATTTATATCAGATCGATTTTAGCCCTGTTTCTTTGCAATTTGAACATTTTAATTTAAAACACTCGCAGTACAATTAATTCAGCAACTTATGTTCAACATGTGGCAATATGGAGCTTAATTATAACAGGTAAATATCTTTATAATTGAATCCAAATTTTATTTACATACATGCTGTACCATAAGTATTTATTTTTCAGCACAAAGTCCATTTAGTATCTGTTTTAGGGAATTAACTCAGTGGATATAGTGATTTCGATATTGAACTTTATAATTTATCTGGTCAGTTTTAGGTCAACATAGAAAAGGAGTTCACAGGAAAAAAAGAAAAGAAAATCTAAACATCTTGATCTACAATCCCAGGACAAACGAGCAAACTGCTGCGTTTGTGTACACGGGAAAAAACAGACAGGAAAGTTCTCCAAACGGGAACTGCAGCAGTGATTGCATCTTCAACCTAGCTCATTATTTCTAATTTTTTTTTATACTGTATTTTACCTCTGTAAAATTTAAAATAGGATCATGTATGTATACATGTGTACAAATGTGAAATCAATATGCATTTTGTGCCTAGCCTCGCATGAATTTTCTTTCTTGGATGCAGAAACAGTTCAAAGCAGCTGCTGCAGTTCTGTATTTAACATGTACCTCGACGCTTGTATATTTGACATCAGCTCTGCAGACATTTCTCTGAGCAGTAGAAATGTCAGTATTTGTTGGTTTAGCCTCATTATCCCAAATCCAACATTATTCTCACTCAGACGAGTGTTTGTGTATTTTTTTCTCCTCTTTTTGAACTGTGATGTTTCAGCTGACCTCAAAGCTAACAGTCGCCCATTTCGTCTCTCCCCCGTGCACCCATCTCTCACCCCCTGCCTCCCCCTATCCCTCCTACCTGGGGCAAAGTCTTATGTAAAACACATTTATTTTTAATGGATTTTTTAATGAATTTTTTAGCTGCCTATTAATAATGCCATTAGTGGTGGCAGAGCGGCGTCAGACAGCAGCCTGGCCTGCTAATCCTGCCCCCCAGCCCTGGCAAATGCAACTAATCCAGGCCCCTGCTTTGGCTCCAAGTAGGCCTCACACACACACACGAACACACACAGAAGTATGTGCAAACATGTATGTATACCATACTGCCACAAACACATGATTAATCCTGTCTTTTCACTTGCTCTGCCTCAGTTCTTTTTTCTGTCTTTTCATCCCCTCACCACCTCTTCTTCCCTCAGTCACACTCCTCCTCCTCCTTTAATCCTTCTGTCATTACTTCTCTCCTCTCTCACTCATTCACATCTATCCTTTGCCTCCCACCATATTTCTCCCTCCCTCCCGCTTTCAAGCACTCCCTCCCCTTCTCTCTTGACCTCCTCCCTTATTTTCTTCTCCTCGTCTTCGTCTCCCCGCTCAAACGCCTTTCTTCTTCTTCTCCCCTGGGCACCCAGCAGGCCTGGCCTTGGTGCTTGACTCCTCACAGAGGCTCCTTACCTGGGGCCCTGAGTGCACACACACATAAACTCACACCCACACGCACATCTGTAGATGGTACAAAAAGTCAGTGCAAAGCAGTGAGACGGTGAAGCTGCTTAAAGCCTTAATAGAATTTGAGCCCAGCTCAGAAAGCGCTGGAGAAAAGATGTTAATTACTGCTAATTTTAATGCTAATTAAATGTTTCAATTAATGGTGTGTTTGTTGCCAAAATGTGTGTCAGTAATTGACGAACAGCTACAAGGTGTGTGAAGGCATTAAAGAAAGAGACAAAGAGAGAAAGAGGGAGCGCTCTACATCCTAGTTGTGCCAGAGCCTGGAGCGGTGCAGCATGGGAAATTTCATTCATGAGGTGGAAAAAAAAGAAGTGCTGGAACAGATTCAATACAGCTGTTTTCCATAAAACCGTTCATGGCCTCCATCAAATATAATGTTTCTGTGCTGCTGGACTATTGGTTTACACGATGTGCTGAGCTGAAGGCATGCTGGATTTTTAACAGGAGAACAATATAAACAGGAAGAGAGCACACAATTTATTTCATACCCAAAGTTGGCTTATTTGTACAAGATTAAAAAAATAAAAATTTCATAACTAAATGGTGCTGTGAGAATGAAAGAAAAATCTCTAAATCTTAAAAGATTTATATTTCAGTTTGCACAGATTTACTCATTTTTAATAAAAAATTGTAACCCAATTTTATTTCCCCAAACACCTGAATGCATTTTTTCATATTGCAGGAAGAAACTGTAATTAATACTAATTATGTCTTGTGATAACCTCACATCAGATAATAGCAAAGAATGTGATGGCAACAGGCAAATTTGAATATTTGTGTATTATTTACACATTCACTACAGTTAATAAGAAAAATATTAGAAAGTACATGTTACATTACTTATAATGTAATCTCATTGAGCTCTGAGGTCTGGAGACAGAAGAGGACAGGAGAGGTAGGGGGAGAAAAGTTGGTGATGATAAATCAGACTTTTTTGCATTCTTTTTGCAATGCTGCAAGTTCTTTGATTCAACATCAAATCCAGGCACTTGTTGCTCAGTCAGTGGTGTAACCTAACTCACTGCATTGCACGCTTTAGACAATTTGTTAAGATGTTCTGGAAATTTCCAGCAAGCAAACAAAGCCTAATGGAAAGCGTGTGCCATACTTGGAACCCACTTGTCACACAAACTTGTCCATGCCAATAATAATGCACAAGTTTTAACCCTAATCCAACTTAAACTGGCAAGTTATATAAATACTATCCAGCTGTGCAGTTGTTGTGAAGGGGTAGCTGTAGAGACCAGAGATGTTTTTTTGTGGCAGGGTGTAAACATGTTTTTTTTTTTTTAACTGGGGGTCTGTGGGGATTGGCTGAAAGAGGTCAGCCTCATGTGGCCACCAGAGGAACTGCAGTTTTTGACACTAGTGCACTGCCTTCATTCAGGTTGCTGCTTGGTGACAATTTTTGGATATGTTGATTACTATCATTGACTTTTATTTGTTATGGAGTATTTTTGTATTGCAGTTGTGCTATTTTTTCTTAAGAATCTGAATTTTTTTCTCCACCACTTACTCGAAAACACATGAGTTTAAGTTTCTGTTGCCTCTGTATTCTGTCTAAAAAAGAAGTCATGCCGTTAAGACCCAGAAATGTACAGTTTGTTTTCTTTTTGTCAGCGTGGTGTTTGTTTCATGTTGTCAGTGTGCTGAGACCACAGGTGTGTGTGCTGCCCCACGGTGATACACTGCAGACATAGACAGTCCATCACGCTCAATTATAGCCTTGCTGAGAAGCCACTCACAACTGTGTTCACTTTACACACTTCCTGTGTGGGTGTGTTTTTATTTGCTTGTGTATACTGAGTATCACACTTTCTGCACCACTGACATGAATTCTGTCTGACTTGGTATGCAAATCAAAAGACTTGAGGTAGGGTAGTGCTAATTGCCTGGTGGCTCTTTGAGCTCCGATTTTGTATGTGTGTGTGCGTGCATGCATGTGTGTGTATGTGTAAAGAAGTCGTGTGCACGTGTGTGTGTATATGTGTAAAGAAGTCTGTGCACATGTGTGTGTATCCTAAGGCTTTCAGGATAAGGATGTGAAATTCCAGATCAGCGTTTCGGTGCTGAAGGCCTGTAGGCTCCTGTCAATCCTGCTGACACACACACACACACACACACACACACACACACACACACACACACACACACACACACACACACACACGCACACACACACACACACATCTCTCTGTGAGATTGTGGTGGCTCAGATTAACATAATTAAGTCATTTGTTGTGGTTGAGGTTGATAAAATCACTGAATTATTCAATACCAACAATATCACAGGGCAGATAAATCTGTGTGTGAGACAGTTTGTGTGTAAATGTTTGTCTGCATGTGTATGCAAGCGTCACTGTGCACCCCAGCAGAAGTCTCTCCATGACCCACAATGCACTGAACGTCTGGGAATGATATGGTGGTCTAATCAAGGACTCGTCTCCTCAGCATAACAACAATCCTTCACACGCACGCACAAACATCCCTCACCGACAAACATTAATTTCTTTCCATGCTGGCAACATGGCAGCTGTTGTAACACAGCTGATCATCTGCAGATGCTCCAAAGTGTTGTAAAAGTTGTAATTACTGTGCTTAAATCATATTTTTTTCCCCATTTTTTGCGCACACCTGTCATTTACATTTTGAAAAAGTAAAGCAGGAAGCGGTATGTGGCTGTGTTAAATTGGCATCAGCATCTTTAGCACGTCTGAAAGCAGCTAGAAAGTTCTTCTATTGAACAATCCAGAAATGACAGCAAAACAAAATGAATTGAGTGGCAGAAGAAGGCAGGGAGGAGGAGGAGGAGGAGGAGGAAGAGGAAGGGGCGGTGGTGGGTGAAATGTACTTTGAAGTAATGCAGTTGTGTGCCAAGGACAAAAGGAGGAGTTTGATGAGAGCTGAGCAGCACTGTAATTGTGGGGGTGTCGGGTGTTACGGTGAAAATGAAACAATGTTTGCAGAGTGAAATTACAAC
This sequence comes from Pterophyllum scalare, assembly GCA_024447675.2. NCBI lineage: Eukaryota > Metazoa > Chordata > Actinopteri > Cichliformes > Cichlidae > Pterophyllum > Pterophyllum scalare. Next base: position 63,189 of record JAMQGT020010516.1, read on the forward strand.
TCAGAACAAAGGAGTTGTGGGCTTTGTATACAAGTCGTTTGGGAACATATAATGAGTATCAACTGTGCAGTGCTCTCAGTTAATGTTTCTTTTGAAACTGTTTTCATAATTTTCTTCTGCTGGTGAGGTGATGAGATTGTTGCCACCTCAATTTAAACTTGAATCCTTGTTTGATTTATTGTTCTTGGTTCCAGAATTTGAGACAACACAATCAACCCCATGATGCACATGTTTTTATTTTCTGATCAAGAACACGGGTTCTGTGATACTCAGTAGGTGACACTGAAGCAAACCACTGAAGTTAAAGAAAATATGCAGATACTAATTTGTGTATATCTTCAGTGGAGTACATAGCGGTTATATTGGGCTGTAATACCGAAGAATGCTAAATAAGACTGTCCACAACCTCCATTGTCATTGACCGTTTCTCCAAGCTGTTTTAGTCATGTTTTAAAGTTAACTAACCTATGGTGACCCTGAGAGGTCAAACACACTGCAACTAAGAAAACACAGAAAACAGAAAAATGCTGCAAAAACACACAAAACACAACAGAAATTGTGATGATAATTTACTAATAGTTTTTGTGCTGAAGCCTGACCAAGTGAAGTCCCAGACAGGACTCAGACTTGAGTCTCTTGGTGAAAAGCAGCGTGTCTTTGTGTCTCCTCCACCTCCTGACTAACCTTCTGATTTGCCAATGATGAATTTCCACTTTTTAAAAGAGAAAACCGTTGTTTCTTACATGGGTTGCTTCAAATAATAGCAGCAGGTATTGCCGAAGCTCTAAAATCTCACAACACATAGGCTAGTCAAACAAAAATGCAAGTTTTATGTCATGATTTTGTTGAGGGCATCACAGTGGTGTGGTGGTTAGTACCAAGAAAATGGATGGATGCATGGTTCCTTATTTTAAATCCATTTCTCAGCACATCATGTTAATCTCTTAGAAAACCCAAACATATTACATATTCTGTGAGTAGATTTTTGGTTCTGGTTGATTGTGTTAGGCAGCAGTAGGATTAGTAATTTGTTCACCAAACACAAAAGAACTCACTCATAAAGTCCAAAATTTGTTCAGTTTACTGCATTCTCAAGCCACTGGTCTTAGAACAGAAAAAAGAAAGAGTTTGCTGTCACCACTGCTACTGTGCTGCGACTGACTGAAATTGACCAAGGCCGGGATGTTGGCATGCTGGGTGCTGATGTGTGAGCTGCATGTCCAAGAGAGCACCATCTCTAATCTGATTGTTCTTGGTGGAAATCTGACTGGACAGAGGTACTGACGTGAGGTGATCCAACCTGTACTTGTGCCATTTTTGTGGCAGCATCCCTGCGGCTCTTTCAGCAGAACAATGCCTTCCCCCACACTGCCAGAGCAACATAGGCCTTTCTGAATCAGGAGAATATCCAGACACTTCCTTGGCCAGCATTTAGTCCTGATATGTGTCTTAGTGGGTTGCCGTGTTCATCAGAGACAGCCACAACCAATGACCTCTGCACAGCTGCAGGCTGCACTCATCCAGGAAGAGGGATCAATTCCTCACCAACAGATCTGGACATATGTGCAGTCCACGCACAGTCAAGTGACTGTTTGCATCACATCCAGAGGAGGCCATACCTCATATTAAACATGTTATATATACACATATTATAGTGTTGGTCTATAAAGTCAATTGAAAATACAAGTGTTCATTTCTTCCTTTGAGTAGTATATGAAGGGCAAGCTTTTTTTTTTTTTAACTTTATTGACTGTAAACCCTTTGAAATTAAGAATCTCTTTATGAGGGTGTCCAGATACTGTACTCAAAAAAATTAAAGGAACACTGAAAACACATAAAATCAAACTTTTAAAAAAATCACGCTGGATATCTATACGGATATGGACTGGGTAATGTGCTAAGAATGAAAGGATGTCACATCGTTTGATGGAAATGAAAATTATCAGCCTACAGGGGGCTGAATTCAAATTGTCCAGTCAATGGTATCATTTCATCATCCTCCAGGAACTGTCTGCATTCTCCTGTCACGTGAGGCTGGACATTGTTGTCCACCTGGAGGAACCCGGGACCCGCTGCACCAGCTTAGGGTCTGAAAGTGGGAACAGAGGATCTCATCCTGATAACTAATGGCAGTCAGGGTGCTAGCCTTGTCTGTAGAAGTCTGTGCGTCCCTCCACGTATAGGCCTTCCTTAGACTGTCACTGAACCACCACCAAAACAGTCACGCTGAATGATTTTATAGGTAGTATAATGTTCTACACAGCTTCTCCAGACCCTTTCATGTGTGTCACATATGCTCAGGGTGAACCTGCTCTCATCTGTGAAAAGCACAGGGTGCCAGTGGTGGACCTGCCAATTCTGGTATTCTATTGCAAATGTCAATCGGGCTCCACGGTGCTGGGCAGTGACCATAGGGCCCACTAGAGGACGTCTGGCTTGTGTCTGTTTGGACAGACACATTCTGTTGGAGGTCATTTTGCTGGAGGCAGTGCTCATCCTGTTCCTCCTTTCACAAAGTAGCAGATACCAGTCCTGCTGATTGATTAAGGACCTTGTACAGCCCTGTCCAGCTCTCCTAGAGTAACTGCCTGTCTCCTGGAATCTCCTCCATGTTCTTGAAACTGTGCCGAGAGACACAGGGAATCTTCTGGCAATGGCATGCATTGATGTGCCATCCTGGAGGAGTTGGACTACCTGTGCAACCTCTGTGGGGTCCAGGCATCACCTCATGCTGCCAGAAGTGACACTGACCCACCCAAATGCAAAAACTAGTGAAAAAAACAGCCAAAAAAGATGAGGAGGGAAAAATGTCAGTGGGCTCCACATGTAAAACCCTTCCTGTTTTGGGGGTTGTCTCATTGTTGCCCCTCTAGTTCACCTGTTGTTAATTTTGTTAACACCAAAGCAGCTGAAACTGATTAACAACCCCCTCTGCTACTTAACTGACCAGATCAATGTCAACTTAAAAAAAAAGAAAAAGAGGAAGCTTTTTAAAGCTTGTTATTAGTATCATTAAGTGATTAAAATCATCAAAACAACAGCTGTCCTCTTTTAAGCTATCCACAGATCTGCATCAGATATGAATCTAACACAACACAAAGGAGGAAAAAGGGTCACTTTTATCATGTTTGCATATTTCAATACATAGGGATTATTATTGTGACTGCCTTTTATTTCAATACAGCAGGTGTGAAATTTGAGCTTAACGATCTCACAGTCAGTTTACATTTATGTGTGAAACACAACCGCTGACAAAACTCCATTACTATAATTAAAATGGCCAAAGCTGTTCCAAAATGTAGGCACAGCAATTTTTGGGGGTGTACAAAGGATTTGAAACAAACTCGTAATGCTAGAAGAAAATGTCTAAATCATCTTTATTGTGTCCTGTTGATATATATCCCATTAATTGTGTGCATTACAAATGTTTTTCATGGTTCTTATCACACCCTGACATCTTCCTTTAAGCTGAGTTGAGACTGAGCACTGTGGCAGAGAGGTAAATAAGGAGGGTGATTAAAGGGAATGAGGCGCGGGCCCTCGTTATGTTTGCGTCTTTCTAATCAACATTAGTTCAGAGTCATTATTCCTCTGAAGCAATTGTGTGTTTCCACACATTCATAACCTTGTCCATTACTCTCTGCCGCCAAGCAGGAGGCAGAGAGGGAGAGAAACAGAGAGCGGAGGGATGGGAAGGATGAGAAAGGAAAAACAATTAAGATATTTTACTGCAAAATAAAAATGTTTCATTTGACATTTATTAAAGATACAAAGTAAGAACTGAAGCAGAAACACTAAAGATGTCTTCATTTAACTCTCAGGACCTTTATCAACAGGTACACTGATAAAAATGTAACGGTTGATTAACATAAGAAAAAATATTGTACTGTAATTGTGTAAGACTGTTGTAGATCTTTAAAAATATGCCAGATAGTTTGTTTTAAAAATACATTTGCAAGTACAGTGAATTTAGTTTTAGTATTTCTCCAGTTATCTTTTTGATGTTAGGGAGCCTTTTATTATAAACCTACATTTTTTTAAATATCCATATTGCTGTTAGAAGGATCTAGCACTGGAACTAGATCACTGCTGTAATTTCACTGCTTTTCATGCTAGTATGTAACCCAGTTAGTGGTAGTCACCTTAGATAATTAGATCACCTCACTTTATTTTTGACTCGCATGAAACTATTGTGGAGAGCAGTGACAGCAGCACTTTGCTGCACAACTCTCTATTTTAACAGTGTGTAGAGCCAGACTTTGATCATCTCTGCTCAAATGGAGGTTGTCATCAGTCCTAAACGCCACCTCACATGAAGGTAAATGAAACACAACCTGAGCAGCTGAACTGTAAACAACAAGCACAAATCGACTCATTATGACAGAATATGAATAACTAACATCCATATGCTTACACTGGAAAGCTACACTGCAATGTTAATGGACAACTGCAGGTCACAGCAGACACAGGTATTTGTTGTGTGTCTTTATCCAGGACAGTATTATGATTATCTGCTCAATCACATTGTGGTTGTTGAAATTTCAAATGTGTAAAATATTGTTAAGGAACAAGTGCATGATGTAGTTTGTTTTGAGAAGATGTCAGAAGATGTTATGTCTTCAAGTGAAGACATAAACTTGACATTGTATTGTGAATACCAAAAATCCTTATAGACGCAAATCTCACCACTTGGCGCCAACTTGAAATGCCTCCAGGCACTCTCTTGAGCATTATCCTAGGCCTAGAGACCAGTTGGAGATCGCCTGGCAATCTCTGGTTTCTTGAGAAAAATGTATTTCCCAGCCAGGTGGCAAGTGGCTGTTGCCAGGTAAAAAACAGTTTAAAAGGGGGTGCTGATTGCTTTGGTCACTGGCTGATTGCTACGGTTGCCTGTAGTTTGTATGGAAGATTAGACTTTTCTGCAAACACTTGCCTTTTATGCTCTGAGCTGTAGTAAAACTTGAAAAAAAAAACCCAAAAAACAAAAAGAAATGAAGTGTGTTTGCCTTCAAAGTAAGAGCTGAGCCTTACTGTTGCAACCGGCACATTCAAAAGGTCCGACTTTTACTTTGAGGGTGAACATTCGGTGTTTCTGGTTTGTGTTGCACTGTTCACAGTTTCACTACTACTTGGTGAGTAATTTGTGTTTGCAGATAAATCTGCACTTTCCGTGCAAACTAGAAACTAAAGTTAACTTGAATCTCAGTGGTCACTGGGCCGTAAAAGCGGCACATATAGAATGAGCATTCAATCCTAAAAAAAAGAGCTTACAAAATTTACTAAATTTGTCCCAAAACAAGGTTTTGAAAAGTTATGTATTCTAGAGGGTGAAGTTTGCATTCAGACTCTTGTTGCAATTATTTAATCAAGTAATTTTTAAGGCATCTTTTTCTATGCACTTCAAATACAAACTTTCCTGCATTGCATTTCAAAATAAAACATGAGTTTTTTCTGATTTGACGTTCCAGACAAACATTGTTTTTCAGCGACTTCGACTGTTACAAATGTAAAACTCGATCATTTCAAAGAGAATATTTATTCCCCATCTGCACCATGGAGCTTTTTAGAGTGGTTTTGCAGCCCACAGTTTTAATAATTTTTGACTCAATCCCGCTTTTATCATTGTCAAACAGTCACAGCATGCGACTATTGTCAGTAAAAAGGTTTGATAAACCCACGGCATGCTGCCTGCTCAGCATCAAATGGCAGACAGTTAAAAATTAAGAACTAGCAGGGGAGCACAAAAGCATTTAGCAGCTAAATGAGCTATATCCATTAGTCTTTGGTGGAGACCTAAACTGAGCAAAAAGGAAAGCAAATTTTAGACTTTTAATTTTAACATGAAACATACCATGATGAACACATCAGCACATTGCTTTGACAGCCTGTAGAGGTGAAGTGAGAAGTTCATGCTTGTCTGTGGGTCTGTTTGATCCTGTGAGAGGGGGAAACGGACAGAGGGTAAAGGAGGAGAGGTGAACGGCAGCAGGAAAGAAGCACGGTGAATAATGCGGGAGAAAGAGAAATATATGGACACAGAGCAGGAAGGAGAAAAGAAGTGCATGATGAAAAAGTTCAGAATTAGACATCCTTCTGTGTGTGAAATCTGCAGGTCAAAAACTGCAACATGTAGTTTAGTTGAATTAATGAAAAAAAAAACATCGTGCATTATGTAGATGAGGAATCAGCTTATCTGCCAATTTGTCTGCAGTGGCTGTTCATAAGTGTGTCTATCTGATTTTCTCAATTCAATCACAGCTTCACTGAATTCAAAATCAGAACATCAAATCACCGTGCGAATCACATGGAATCCGCCATCCAATCCCAGGAGCTGGCAAATGGTTAGTGGTGGAATTGCACGCATATGCATGGAAAAATAAAGCACTGTTGTGAGCTGCCACTTTAAGGAAACAGTAACAGTAAAGTATAAAAAAAAAAACTTTAGCAGCAAAAACTAATAATTGCAAAGCAGCCAATTAAATTGTGCGGGAGAGATGAAACCGCTCATATTTCCCCTGGTAATTTCATGCTCTAAACTCGCTTCCGTGCGCACATAAAAAGAGGAGAGAAAATATCATTTCAGAAGCTGACAGAACTCATTGTTCGTGGAATTTTAAATTCAAAAAAGTTAATAAAGGCGAGTGCGAGATGAAGGGAATTTGCATTTCTCAGATTAACAGCGTGTAGAGCAGCGGCGGCGCGCGCAGCCTCGGGTCATCATTTAAGAAACCTTTGCATATTTTATTTAAGAGTGGCCCGGTTTGGAGCGTAATAAGACAGACAGATAATGATTAGAAGGTCGGGCCTGCAGGGCACAGCTGGGCTGGGCGCTGTAACGCTCTAATACCCAACACACACACACACACACACACATCACACACACACACACACACACACACACACACACACACACACACACACACACACACACACAAAGCACAGCACAGCACAGTCTGTGCAGGCTCCTCTAATTGGCTGCTGATGGTTTATGAAATGTTTTCCAAAGGTTTTATTATTGTTGTTGTTGTTGTTGCTTTTATTGCTTTCATTATTTTAATGGAGGTTTCTGCTTGTGAGTGCTGGTTTAGCTCAAAGCCACCTGGTTCTGCTAACATCCTTGTTTTTAATCAATGCAGAAAACCCCACATGGTCCAGAGATGTTGAATCACATGCTAATATAGCAGCACCGTCATAATGTTGGTCAGCTGGAGCATCAGTGGACCAATCAAAATTTATTACTCCTGGGATGGGAACACCTCTGAAGAGGAAATGATACTGAAACTCTTTAATGTAATTGAAAGTTTAAGTCTCATCTACTGTTTCCTTTTATTGGTAAAACACTAGCTGCTTAAGTTTTATGTGATAATTAAAGAAATTCTTCTTTTAATTTTCAGACTGCTCCAATCTGTGTAACCTGCAACACTAATTTCAAATCAAAGTGACTCAGTATTGTTTGTAGTTCAAGAGAGTTCAGGAAAAAATTTACATATTAGGAAAAGCTGCTATTGAAGAACAGAACTGACAAATGTCATTCCCCTTCAACATGTTGTGCTTGTTTAATGCAAACATAATGTCCATTGAAACCATTGAAAAATTGGGCCAAGGGATGGAAATGAGAATAAGGTGCAGTTCCTAGAGTGGCCACTGGAGGCTAATTCCAAAGGTGAGTCAATCTCCATGTTAAAGTATCCAGCAGGGTTATAATAGTTTTGGATTTTACATTATAGTTTAGTTTTAGTTAGTTTTTACTTTTTTTCCTCTAATTCACTTAGTTTTAATTAGTTTTTGGAGTGGTTTTGCTCATTTTTATTAGTTTTTATTTTTGGTTTTATGCTTAGTTTTAGTTAGTTTCAGTATTAGTTTTAGTATTTTCATACTTAATCAGGTACCCTTTAAAGAAATATATTCAACAACCAACTGTTCACAAGACAGCAGCACTACATGCTAAATGTGTGTAACACTAAGGACACACATGAACATCAACAGGGAGAAACAAAGAAAAATATGAACTCCAAAACTCAATAAATTCTACAATAAACTCCCAATAAAGTTCAGCGTCAGTGCAGTAGATTAACAACACCTACATGTGGTGTTTGACAAAAACAACTTTTTGAAGGACTCAATCAAATCCAGCTGCATCCTGATGTTCTCCACCTGAAGCTGCTTCTGTTTTGGAGCTAGCTTGGTTAGATGCTCCTAATTAGACTTGCAGGGTCTTTGCGGCCTCTGTACACAACCTATGGAAGTGGCCGACCTCATGTCGCATTTATGCATGTGTAGCTGGATTGTGTGTGTTAATTACCTTGTGGTTGTGTGCTGGTGTTTTTTGGTCCTTGCTCTTTGTGCTCAGTTTTATATATGGCTGCAAACATATTTGTCCCTGTTTTTTCACTTTCTTCATTCCCTCACATCCATTCCGATAGTTTCAGCAGTCTCCCTCCAGGAATTTGCTGACATTTGTGAGTCCTTATATTGATGCTTTGATTATTATTCCTGATTGTTATTCTCTGACTGATAAAGTAGCCAGAAACGCACAAGGACTAAACAGGTTAATCACAACGTTGCGGGCTGCGTGGACCCGACAAGTAGTCATGGTTCTCCGGAGGTCTGCCAGTTTACCTCGTAGGATCAGAGCGACAGATATGAACTGAACGAAGCAGAGGACATAAACATAG